>MU225808.1:3059698-3081902 GCA_018584345.1 Thuja plicata | reverse complement strand
AATTATTAAATGGGGGTTTGGGGGCCGGTTCACACATGGTGATTCAGGCGATTTTTGGCATGAATCGCCTGAATCGGCGATTCAGGCAATTCATGCCAAAAAACCGCCGATCTGATTCATCAGCTCCCAAAAAATTGGGGAGGGTGAATCGAATCGCGATTCACGCGCGATTCTCATTACACTGTTTGGTGTCAATTTTATTTATACCAAACAAAACTTGCATGATTGAAGTTTTTTTAAAGTTAGGAAGATTTACATCAAATTTTAAAAGAAATCAAATCACAATATATCCAATACGGTTGGAAAATCAAGGTTTTTTGGGCGTGTGTGTGTATTGTATCCAATATGTATGTGTTATGTCAGATACAGATACGTGCATATAAGCACCTAGGGAGGGGCAGAGGTGTCTCTGACTACTGTGTTGGTAACAGGGGATGAGAAAGTAAAGGAAGCTAGAAGGAAACCAAGGTTGATAAAAAATGAGAAGGGTTTATCATTGCTGAAACAATTATTCCTCCTTTTGATAAAAGTCGTCAAGACATGCAAGTTGATGATTTTTAGGTTTTGAGGATGGAGTTCAGTGCAAGTACTTGTCAATGAGATGTCAAATGTTGGAAATTATCACAAAACTATCAAAAAGTAATAAAAGATAATAAAGACATCAGTTTTGATGGCTGGATTTAGACAACTTCGAGAATACATAACTCATCTTTACAACCTTTTCTAATGACAACTCTGTTTGTACTACAAGTTTTGGAATCTATTAAGGACAAAAATGGCTAGATCAGCTGGTTGATTATGGAAAGAACTTGAAAAATGGTTTCAAGGTTTATGTATGTCAGCAAGGGTCAGAGACACTAAAGAATTTGTATGAATTGATAACAAGGGAAAATAAAACTATTTAGAGATTTAATGATATCAAAAATTGCATGATGGATGTCCTTCCTTCATATGAGAATATTGCTTGAAAACTTAAGAAAAAAGAGGCTTAAAAAGTGAATAGAAAACAACAGGAAATGATTTTCATATGGAAACAATAGTTTTTTTTTCTCTTAAGAACTCGGGATGAGGCTTCATCCCTTTACTGAACAAAAGAATAAGTTGTTTTTAGTAGAGAAGTTTGTCTTTGGATCTGTTTCCCTTATTCCATGTAAACACGCTAACAAGGAAGGAAATAATTTTGATATTATTGAGGTAGTAGGACAATTTCAGTAATTTACCGGAGAGAATTTTGGGAAAAATCAGCGAGTGGATGAAAAGGACAATTTAGCAGAGCTTGTTTGTTGTCTTTAGGAAGAAGAAAAAGAGTTGGAGACTTTTGAAACAATCATTTTATAGGTTGAGTTTGTTTTTCACAAACATTGTGTACATGGATTCAGTATCAGTACTAGGGGAAACCAAAATGGATTTATTTCTTGAGAGCTTTTAGAACATTGTTGCAGTAGGATATTCTAGTGAAACTATTCTTAGATCTCTTTTCACACAAATGATGTGAACTTTGGATAAGATTATTAGTTGTTTCTTTAATGATCCCAAATGTTAGTTTAATTGATACATTGCATGCTTTAGATTTGTTTTTCAGGTCTCTTTCTTATACAAAACAAACACTTACACTCAGGATTTGAAGGACCCTTGTAGGAAGATTCCACTCAAATGATACTTCAATCCACATTGCTTTAGCCAACATCAAAACAATTCCCTTAATGGTATCCAAAAACTAGAGCAAGCTAGCCGGCAGGAGTGCATCAACCTGCTGATCAATAATTGACAAGACCATAAAGACAGTCAAATGACCATAATCAACTGGCTAAACAAATAGGAGGAAAACCTCATGTAGCTATTGAACTGCTACCACAGTGTTCATAATTGAACTGAGGTCATTAAGTGGCTGTTGAACAATGATAAGGTGAGAAGGGAACTTTTAGCGCAGTCCAATATAATCAACCATCTGACTGTCAAAAAAATATCCAATGTAAAGAATTTAAGTATGCAGTACCTGTCGAAGATTGGAATGTAAGCCCTGGTGCCATGCAGATAGCTGCTGTTTGGCAGTGGAATACTGAGCATCACTGCACTCTTACATGACCTAGTTTTTTAAGATACGTATATCATAATTATACTAATCTTGCTACCCTAGTAATACTTTCTCCCAATTCTGTTATTCTGCATATTTATAGCTGTCTCACTTTTTCTGTGCCTCTCAAAACTTCTTTCTTTGTCTGGACATCACTTTAGCAATTCTCCCAGATTTTTGTCCATGGGATACTCATCTGTTATTTTTGCAAGTTCATTTTTTTATTAATTTATTTTTTCTTTTATCAAAAATAAAATTTATAAGAACTAAGATCAAATGTCATATCAAATCTATACAATTTCTGTAGCTTTTGTTGACATGAAAAAGATGAGAGGCAATTCCATAATGTACTTCCTTTAAGACTTAGGGATCAATATTATTGAAACAGGGACAAATAAGGCTTAGCTTGATCTAGTAAAGGATAGTTTTGCATATGCAATATCAATAACATATGATGTCCTAAATTATGTAGAAAGAAACTAATCTAATGTTACTGATATCAAATGTACCCATTATTAACAGGCAGCATTTCCAACTGTAAGACTTGGGATGGGAGCATTTCGAATTGCTCTCGAGAGCATATTTAATAGGCAAGTCTTAGGGTGGCTAAGATATTCATCTAAATAAGGACAGAAAAAAATGTTTATGATTCGTCTCATTCATCTTCAATCTTGATATATGTTTATCTTTCATGATTTATAATGAGTAGATTTGGGTGTTAATTTATCACTGAAATTACTTTAATTTCTCAGGATTCATCATAGTGCTTTGACATATACGTCATTTGGGAAACCAAATGCTACTGTATTCAAAGACGCCGAGATTGTTTTACAGAAAATTTCATCTTCTATTGGATCAGAAGCAAGTGACAATCCTAAGATTTCAAATGCTGAAGACTTGCAAACTCATGAAATAAAATTTCTTTATATGATAGGAGATAACCCTCCAGTTGACATATTTGGTGCTCGACAGGTCAGCATTAGCTTGATCCTCCTGCTTTTTGGTATTATTGAATTTGGTATGACAACACTGATGGTAGAGGGTTTGGCCACTTCAGTTTGTATTTCTGCAGCCACCTTGTAAGTTCACTAAAGTTTACAAATCACTTAAAAAGAGTTTTACTGGCGACAATGCAGGCAGGCCTACCTTGGTTCTCTATTCTCACAAGAACTGGATGTTTCAGAGGGGAAGGTAACCATGCAGATTTTCCAGCTGATTTGGTATGTTGGAAAACTTCATGACTCATTTTGAGTTCATATTTACTTGAAATGCATAAATGATTCTTATCCATTGTTAATATTATTTAGTTAAGTTAATTTTAATCTATTAGTAATCCTGAAAGTAACTTAATAATCTATATCGTATCCAAGTCTGCATAATTGATTTCCTTGCCCAATGCATTGTGGTAGTTTTGATTTATAAGAAATTCGGAACCATGAATAATGGGGCTCATGGTAGGAGGTCAAAGTCATCTTTGTAAAGATGAACTTAATCTGGAGAATTCTGGCTGAAATTAACGTTTATCTAGGGATGAAGCATGTCTTAAAACTATTTTTTTCCAAGAAGAGGCTTAGCCATAATAGTGCAATAATTTGATGAATTATTGATATCACCATTTTTTTTTATAGACAAGGATAATACTATAACTTGGACTGGACAATAACTTGGCCAGCCCAAAATTTTTAAAAAACTCAGAAGCTCCAAAATCTGACAATAAATCGACACTTTTATCAAACATTTGATCATATATAATTGTAAAATATATTCTGATAAATATATTTTAATTATTACCAATTATATATAATTTTAGTTTTATATAGATTTAATTTAAAAAATACAAATTACAAATTACATATAAGCTATATAGAATTTTAGTTTTAATATAGATCTAAATAAAAAATCTCAAATATAAATACTTAATGATAAATCTATTTAGTTTTTACAAATTATATATAATATATATATATATTTTTTAATTTTTACATATGTAAATATATATATATAAAATTAAAAATTTAACTTTTACATATGTAAATATAAATATAAAATAAAAAATACATTGTATGTCTGTTTCAAATGTAAATATAAATAATTTATATTTACATTTGACACAGACATACAATGCATTTTTTATTTTTTTTTACATAAAAATAATTAAAATGTTCGAACTTCAAGTTCAATTGTTCTTCCAAAATTTAAAAAATAAAAATAAAAACATGTTCTTGCAATCAAATGTTCACCGTCTGGCAAGGATGTTCATCAATTTCTTGGTCCCAATCCCTCCCAACACGCATAATGGATTTCATGCCACCTCATCGGATGGTATACTGTTACTGGGGAGGCAAGATTACAAGTCTATCCACGGGCTGGGCGCTGGTTTTTCCCCCACGCGCTGTGTTTTTTCTCCACCTCTCCACAACATTTTTCCTCCACGCATTGCATTTTTTTCCACCTCTACACGGCATGCGGCAAAATTTAAAAAAACCCTAACTTTTCTCTTTTTTGAAACTTCAAAATTTTCACTTTATAATGCGATTTTGTCTGTTTTATCACGCATTTTGGTGAGTTTTTGAGGTAAAAACCGCCGCGATTTTCTGAATATACCAGTGCCGATTTAAATGGCAATAAAATCGTCCTCCTTTTTCTTATGACTTTAAACTTTTTGGTGTAAAATAGTTCGCAACCAACTTTATTGTTACCCAATTTTATGTTATTTTCAGCCTCATGTATTTCTTGTTTGGATCTTATTTCTCCATTGTTACAATTCTACACCTTAATTCTATGATTAGAATCATACACCTTCATGCCCTTTTCCACTGTTGGTTCCACATTTAAGGTTTTTTATATCCCTGAAACTCTAGGACTTTTCATAAAAAAGATCATGTCTTTTATTGTTGGTATGGGTCTCAACCGTAGTCGTCTTCTTCATAGATAACGTTGTAGTTCCAATTCACCTTGATCAAATATTCTCAAGGGCAAGAAGATGTGGGTTGAGTGAGGGAGGAATCCATATTTCTTGTGTTCCATTTAGTTACTAATTTGAGCCTTTCTATTTTGGAACCACACTTTCATTCACTTCTTCCCATTCTTTCCTCTGTATTCTTGTTGTACTATCTTTAAGCCTTCATCAAGTTAGAATTATGGACCTCTAAGAAACTGTTAGTTCCTTAGTATTATGTTCTTGTCCTACATGCTTCTCAAGTAACTATTACATGTCTACCCCTTCCACCTTCTACCCATTTTCTAATCATATTTGATCGGTAAATGTGTCCTAGACATTAATGTTGGTCTTCTAGAAAATCCTATGTTAGCTATTTTTTTGATCTCGTTGCCATAGTATTTTAAAAATTTAATAAATATATTCACAACCTATCATTTATGTCGTTTTCTTCCCTTATACCTTGACCTATTTCTCTCAGATCTCTTTGTGTGCATGTTGACCAAATCACTACTTAATCCCAAGATTTGTCTTTGATTTGGCCTCCTTACTGATGTTCTTTTATCTCCATGTTTTCTAGTTCCATTAGGATCACCTTTATTTGTGTTTCTCCATTTCCTTTTAGTTCTTTTGATTTTGTTTCTTCTATTTTTTTTTTTCAATTTGTCTAGAACTTTCATTATCCTACTGAATTCTTGCACTCCTTTTTCCATGGTGCCTTGTATGTTGTTTACTTGTTCTTGCAGCAATTTATTGTCCTGTACTATCTTCCTATTGGAGTCCACGACTTCTTTCAACTTGATGACTTCATATTGACCCCTTGTTTCTAAGGCCTAGAGTTTCTTTTTCATGATCATTAGCTTGTTGACATTTAATTCAAACAACCACAGTAGTGGTTTTGTTGTGGGGTTTATAAATCCTTGTGTTCCTTATAATCTTCAACCATTTCTTCTTTGTTTGTCGGATGGGTTTTGACATTTATTTTCTATCTTTAATTTAGCCTAAGGCCTTGAGCTCACATTTGCCTTGCCTTTACCATGTTTTTGCACCATTTGTTCTCCTTGCATTGTATTTTAGCAATGCCCATTGAAGTGTTGTGTTGTTTTTTGGCAAAATAATTGCAATTTTTTGAACTTGTGTTTGCTTCTATTTTTAGTTTTCCCCTTGTATTATTTTGCATTCTTTTGTACAAGCCTTTTCTCCATGTCCAAAAGATTAGCCTAATTGTACCCTAGCATTTATGACCCAATATATCATTTATCGCTCTTCCATGAGCATAGGGATTGGGTAGGGGAAAGGCAATTGATGGGCTTAAGTAATGAGTACTATTTGGTTTGGTTAAGAGGAATTGTAAAACCCCCCTTAGATAATATTCCTACTAATGACATCTATGCTTATTTCCAACGTAAAACTTTTTTATTGGTTCCTTTTCTCTAACTATGCATTTCACTAGCCCTTTTCCTTTTTTGTTCATGTATATTTATGTTAGTATTTTCCTCAGTATCTTTGTTTATGTACCTTGGGTATACCTTACCCCCATACTTTCAATGTGTCACAAAAAGCCACAATCTGATGATTATGGCTTATATTGATAATGATTTGGTGTTTCTTCGCAAGGTTATATAAAAATAAAAAATACAAGGTACAGACAGAGTGGGCCTCACTTGTTTTCTATTTGTTTGTTTCTTAGGTTTTCAATCTCACTTTCCACTTTTAGGAAACCCAACAATGCCTGCATAAGTCTAAAATATACTAGCTTTCCCTATGTATGGGGGTGTACAACTTTTGGTTGATGAAAAAATGTTTCCCCTTTTGAGTGACATCTCTATGCTTTGATTGTAATTTCACTTTTTTGAACTTAATCTTCACCTTCTATGTGGTGCACACCCATACACACCATGCATATTGCTTGTTAAACTTAAAATGTATTGCTTCTCACAGTAGCATGCACCTCTTTATAGTCCTTGCAAATATTATTTTGCATCTTTCTTCTTTCCCTCAAGATGGTGTGCACTTCATCATACCATTGCAATTTTTAATTATGAGTTAACTTTATGCTTTCCTTCACAATGATGCACTCTAGCCTTTTAGGATGCAAGCTTTTTTAGTTGGAAACATTCCATGTGTTCCCCTTTGATATAGCATGCACCTCAATATAAAGATGTATTTTATGACTTAAACTTTGTCTTTGTTATGATGAAGTGCTTTATTTTAGTAAAATTTTCTTTCACATGAATTTTCCACTTCTTCGTCATCTAAACTTTGAGGTTTTCCTCACTAGATGTGTTGAGAAGCCTTTTTTGGCCTTGCAAAGACATGGACAACAAAGTCGCCATTTAGGAAACATATCCATGCCCTTCCAAAAATGCCGTGGACTGCTGTTGCCTCTCCCTGCATGCGCGTGGCCCTTCCGACACGTGTTGTCCCTGCCTCTCCCTGTGCTATTGTTGCAGGCGATATGGTGACGAGGCCTGCTAGTCGTGATGGGCTTTCCCCGCTGTTGTAGTCCCCTCTTGCAGAACCACCTTTCTGTCCTGCCCGTCTCAGGATGTGGGTCGACTGTGCCTGCAGCGATGATAGCTAGGGTTTTGGTGGCGACCTCTTCGTCTATCTAGGCTTCTGGTCTTGATTCCAAGTTATCAGAGGTTCCGGGGGAGTCTTTTGGTAAGATCGTGTCTAAGCAAATTGTGGTTGAGATCAGAGCTAGGGTTTCTACCAGTTCCTGTGTGTGGATCTCTCTCGGTCAAGCTTTCTCCAGTGGCTGAAGGGGAATTGGAGAACAGTACTGAGATATTTAAAGCTCATGGACTAATTTGTTGATTTAGGGGATTTTGGCCTAGCCTCCCCCTATTGCATGAATGGGTCACTCGAAAATGGGAACCATTGCTATCAGGTACTATTCATATCTTTCCTATGGCAAAGGGGTTTTTCGTTGCAAAGTTTGATGTTGTTGAGGATAGAACCAAGATCTTGTGTGATCACATTTTTTGTTGGGAGGATGATAAATTTATGCTTATGGTTAAGCCCTGGCGCCCAGATTTTAATCCTTCATCTAAAGTCTTCAGTAAGATCCCTATATGGGTTAGACTCCCTAACCTCCCTCTTCATCTCTGGCATGATTCCATTTTTGAAGAATTGGGTGAGGCTTTGGGGGACTTTTTGTTGTTGGATCACGAGTCCTACAATATACTTCATTCCACTTTTGCTCGAATTTTAGTTGAACTTGACACCTCGAAGGGTCTTCCAACTGAAATCAAAATTGAATCAACCTTACGATCTTGGATCAAATAGCTTGACTACGAGGGTATTCCCTTCAGATGTCGTAAATGTTTTAAGACTGGCCACATTTCAACACATTGTGGCTTGGAATTCAAGAAAAAGAAAACTTCCCCCTCTTGGTGGAAGGGTGCCTCCACCCAACATTATATAGTTCTCAAAAGTTCTTCTCAACCCGGGAAGAAGGATTTGCCTCTTGCTGCCCCTGATGGGTCTATGGTAGCTGCTAGTTTTGACTCTGTGTCTGCTGGTGTTGTTTATGCTTTTTCTCCGTTGGCTATTGCTGATGGTGGTTCTGTGTCTGCTAGAGCTGAACTTGTTCTTTTTCTGCTGGTTGTTGGTGGGTCTGTGGGTGCTAGTTCGGCTGGTCCTGCTGGTGTTTTGGCTCCAACTTGCTTTGGTTCGGCAGAGCTATTATTTGACAAGTCTATGGCTGGGGCTAAAGATAGCCCTGTGCTGGATGTGTCGCTGGAAGTTTCTACTCTATTGCTAGGTGCTGGTTCTTCAACTTTGGATTCTTTGTGCTGGCAGGATGAGGTTGCTAGAGTTGAAGATGGTTGGGTTATTGTTAAAAGAAAACATTTTAAAAGATCCTCTTCTTCTTTTGACATGTTCCTTCGGTCCCATATGAAGGGGTCAAAAGGATAGTTCTCTCTTATCTCGTTGATGATCTCTATTGATTTATTCTTTGTTGTGGCTTGGGAGTGTTTCGTCTAATTTTTCGTTGAGTGTGTTTCTCTTAGGCCTTGTGTTCAGGTTGGTTTGTTGTGTTATGGGAATTCTTATTGCTCTTTCTTAAGTTCCCTTTTTGTACAGGGTTTCAGGGCCCCTTCAAAACTTGCTTTTACCTTAATCAAAAACCATGACAATGTTTGAGACATAAATCTCAACTTGAAGAAATGATAAGATGGATTGAAATGTGGTAGGAAACTAAATTGTAATGTACCCTTCCAAAGCCAGTCTGGGGTGGAGAGATCGTTAGCATATTTATGAGATTCTTGTAAGGTAATGAGTGGGTTTAGCGAATCCAAGAAGTGGTGACAGAAGCAATTTTCCTTGTCCAGACGGGTATACAGAGCATAATGCCCTTTTTTGGAGCCTTTTCAAAGACTTTTTCTAATATTTACTATTCTTAGTAAGTGTTGAGCATTGATAGAATCAATTGTTATTTTTAGTAATGTCAGTGGAGTTGGGTTTGATGTTTATCATGAGATTTGATATAGACCTTTATTATTTAATGCTACATTGGGAGATTAAAAACATAAGCGATTCTTATTAAATGAAAGCAAAAAGTGTTCCCAAATAAAATAGCGAAAAAACATTTCTGAAAAATAGTGAAAAAGCATCCCCAAAAAATTAGCAGAAAAAAAACATTCTCGAAAAAATAGTGGAAAAGCAGAAAATGACGCATTTTTTTAGAAACAACTTAAAAGCTATAAAAGGAGGATTGGGGCTCTCATTTGGGTGTGTTGAATATTGTTATTGCTTATGCTTATATTCTTGAAGGAGATTGTGTTTCTTCTTGCTGGCTTGTGAGGATGGAAACCCTTGTAGGCGATATTCTTTGTGTTGTTGAGAGATACAATGTGGAGGATTGAGAGTAGGTTCACTATAGGAGTCACATTGGAGCTTATTATTAGTTATTACTTCAATCTTCAATAGTGAATATTACAAATATATTTTGTAGTGACTATTGCGAGAAGTTTGGGGAGTTTGGCAAATGTGTTCATTGTTGTAGTTGTTGTTGTTGCTGCATAATAGACCTAGCCGTGGCATTTGATGATGTATTGATACGAACTAGGGTTTGAAAACCCTTTGCATTTTCTAATTATAATTGCTACAAACATTTATATTCAATTGCAACAAATGTGTATGTTGAATTTGTGTTTAAAATATGATTTAATCAACTGAGTATTCACAATTTACAACGTTATTTCATATTCAAATCAAATTTTGGGTAATTAAATTTAAAGGGTTTCAACGTATTATTTATGTTATTTCTTTGAAATATAAACCTGCCCTTCTATTCTATCTTTTCTCCTATATATTACATAAATTTTCATATTGGTACAACATGCCTCTTTTTAATTTGCTTTTAGTATTGTGGCAATTGAAGAGGGGAAATTTGTTTGTTTTGCTTACCTTTACATTGAATGGTCGGGGAGAACGGTGTGCAAAGACCATATACTGTATGGTCAACATTTGTCTTTTCTTTTGATGAAAGAGAGGTTGTTTGCTTGTTTTCAATGGGTGAATTTTGGTAATTGCGATTGAAAATGTCTTCCAAATGCATAAGTTTAGTTGCATAAAAAAAAATGATGTCTTTTTCCTACAGTTTAAAATAGAGGCCACATTAGATGTTACAAAATAAGATTAGATGGTCTTCACAATGCAAGGTATATTAGACTATAAGAATGCGTATAGTTGAGTTGAATTAAATAAATAATATAAAAAAATTATCATATTTTTTTTTTTTTAAATTGAATGGTTAGGATAGTAATAACTTTTCAAAACTTAGAAAAGCTAAGATGAAATCTCTCTATCAATTTTTTATATTAAGGCAACCATAAAAAAATAATTATTTTACTCTATTTTTAAATCCTATTGAATACTCTTTATGCAATCATGAGATTGCCTAGAAAGAACGAGACTTGTTTTTTAAGGGCAAACGAAATCCTTGCTTGTCATAGACTAATCACATTTTCAAACAACAGACCTAAAATTTCTGTATAACAAATATGGGTGTTTATAGATTATACATGAAATCTTCAAAACTATAGACTTCATCAAATTCACAAACAACATGCTTGCCATCAATTTATTCTATCTTCACATGCCTCTTGATGTCAAAAAAAGTTTTTCAAATGCTGAATTCTAATCAAATATAAACACATCATGTTAGGAAACTTAAGTTTGACTATAAATTTTTTAATTGAAGGCTAAACATTTAGGATGAATATCAATATTGTGCTCTACCAGATTTTTTTCATTCTACTTGAAGAGTATAGGCCAAGATTGAATCTACCTTTGTTTTATAATAGATGCAATCCTATATTTTGTCTCTAGTGAGTTTTTATTGAAGGTTTTCGTTTGGCTTTTAGGTGTAGACTTCATTTTTTACATCATGTTGTATTATACAAATTTTTAAAATGCGAATTTCTCACTGAAGGCTTTAGTTTGATTTTTTTTTGGTTCATAGATTGAAATTTTAATCTCATTATTTCACACTTTATGTGTCTTATATGTCTCTACTCACTATTATAATCCATAGGATGGTTCTTGATTCAAATCTATTCTTTTGAATGGTTATTAACTAAATTTATGAAATATATAGGTTACAAACTTTAAGGTTTTTTTTTGGGGGGGGAGGGTAGATGATAGATAATAACATTATGTTCGAAAAAGATAAAGAAAATAATTTTTTAAGTGTGTTGATTATGCTTTCACATAATACGAGACAAAGTACTTTATAGGATTATGTATTCATTAAAAAAAAATGTCATGGTTTTCCCTTCAATATTAGAACTCATGAATAAATGAGTTCTAAACTAATAATGAATAATAGAAACTAGCTTTTTAAAATTATAGACAATATAGGATTGATCTTATGGCAAGTTTTTCAGATAAGAATTCTTTAGGACTGAGATAATTATTTTCTCGACCTATTCTCTTTTGAGAATATGATATTTTATAAGATCACCAAATATGAACATGAACTTGTTAGTTTAAATTTTGTTATCATTTCTTTGAGATGTAAGATGTAGTGGCAAATTTTTTTACTACTTTTTTGTAATTCCTTGGAGGCGTGAGATGGAGCGACATATCTTCTTACTAAATGTCGAATGTAGGAATTTTGTTGTTGTTATAATCCTTACATTATGATAATGAATATGCAAAGATATAATTTGACATTACATGTTTCCATTGTTTAGTATTATTCATTTTTTAATTATAGATTCAATTTTATATTTGTTTAGGTAGTTGATACTGTTGAAGACGCAATTGATTATATCTTGAATAGACATTCAAGATAATATTTATAGAATTAATATTTAAGTTTGAAATGTTGAAGATGTAGTTGTGATTATATCTTGAAAAATCATTCAAGAGAATATTTATAAAAAAATATATTTGTTTGAAATTCATTTGACAAGGATGATTATATTCTCTCAATTTAATTTTTATATTAAATTATTTTAATTTTATTTTTAAAGCTTGATTGGTTATAAAGTTATCCTGCCATTAAACATTATTAGATTGGACAAAAACTCAATTGAAATTTAGCAACTAATAGAATTGATGAATTAAACTGAATGACCTTAACAATAAAGAGATTAATTTATTAGCAAAGAATATTCTTTTCCTATAAATTTGGTTCCCTCTATATGTTTAAGTTTAACATTCATTTAATATTATTATATTGATCAATCATAACATAACTTATGATAGCTTTTATATAATATTATGTATGCACTCTCAATGCTCACATTGCAACATCAAGGGTTCTTGTAAGATGAAGTTTATTTTATTAAACTTCACATTTTGATTGTTAATTACTAATAGTAAACAAGTGATTCGTTTTTAAACATAGAAAAATAAGTATGCTGATTTTTAGATTGTTCAATCATGTGAAGTATTTGTGGATACAAATTTTGATATAATGGAAAATTAATGACGAGATTTCATTTTAGTTATGTTCATTCCAAGACATATATCTAGAGCACACCTATACATTGTGAACCAGTTAATTGGCCTTTGGAATACAAAATCACTTAATGAATGGTGTTGTAAGGTGATGGCACGATAATGCTATGAAGATGAATTATGGTGATTTTTCACGACAAGTGGTGATAGTAACTTGTTATTAGACGACATGTCTAGGAATCATTCATTTGACCTATACTTTAAAAGATAATAATACTATGTTTAAATAGGACTTGTACAAAGTTTAGAAATAATAAGTTCAATTATAATGCCCTCCCAAACCATAGTGAAGCTATGGATAACTTTATGGATACAATATTAATCCTTAAAATTAATGGTAGAAGCGTGGAAACAAGGGTACTATATGATTAGGACTAAGTAGATGCTTGCAGAAATTCTTGATACATGTTATCGAATGAAAGCAATGTGCAATGACACCAATTTAAACATGTGTACATCTAATCTTGAATTTTGAGGTTTTGCTCATAACTTTATCTTTTCGTAAGAGTTTGAGAACAATTATATATGTTCCTTTTTCAAGGAGATTTAGTATCACTTTTAAATAAGGAAAGGTGGTTTTGAAGGGACCACAAACCATTTACAATGCAAAGAGCAACTCAAAGCATATGCAACAACCACATGGATGGAAGTAAATCACAATTGCAGCCAAGCTACCCAACACAAACCAATTTAATTACATCTAAGATGCATGACACAAGAGAGTACACAAGGATAGGAAGGCATACTCCATAGTCCATTCAATTTCAACTGTCCATTCTAGAGTGAAATAGGAAGGCATGTTTGGGAAAACATTGTTGAAGACAATTATTCAATTGTGTATTGTCATTGATGTTACACATGTATTTACACTTATGTAGTGATGTTACACAAATGTCTACATTCAGACCAAGCACAGTTAGTGAATGGAAAGAGTTTTTTAGTGTGGACTGAGTCACTCAGGCATTTCAGTCATGGTCGAGCATCAAAGAAACTCAATGTTGACCGAGTTGATTATTCAGTGTCAGCCAATTAACAGTGGTTTACATTCTATAATTAATTGGTTATATGAGGCTGACTAAATTATGATTTATTACTTATTTAGAAGTATATCCAAGCCGACTTGACAGGGCTTATCATATATATGAAAGGTCAAGTTTGGATTGAATGTGTGAAAGTGAGTGTGTATAAGCAGAAGTGTGGAATTCTGTGATATGAAGAGTGAAGGCGAAATCATATGGGATTTTGATTGAGTACAGAACACTCGGAGTTGTAATAGAATATTTGATCAGCAAGGATCCAGTTATAATCAGAATAGATATCTGAATCAACAAAGGCAGTTGCTTACACATACAGGTCAATTCATTGTTACTTTCTAACAATTGTAGCAGTGATCTCAAATCTCTTAACATAGTAGACTTAACATTCTTTTTGTAAATCCTCTCACAAGGTAGCATTTCTATGTTGAAGTGTTGAAGACCTCTAACAAGGCCACTCCTCACAGGGTGATTTAAATCCTCTAACTGGGTCACACCTAACAGTGTGTTTTGTAACTTTTAACAGGGTTGACTCCTAACAGAGCTCACTTCAGAAGAGTGAAAAACAATAACTAGTTACATTGGTGGTTTTTCCCATATTGGGTTTCCACATTAAATCTCGGTGTCATCTATGTATATGTTATTTGTTTCATGCTTTATGTTTCTGCACTTAATCACTAAAGTATAATTGCATTGGATATCATAAAGATTGCTTTAGCACCTGAGTTACAGAAGAATATCTTAATTAACCGAGTAACAGTGTTATATTGTTTAAGACATCTAAGGGACAAGGGATTTGTTTTGGAGTAACCGATTCACCCCTCCCCTCTCAGTTACTTATCTCATTTCCAACAAACATTTCTTCCACCATTGAACAATTCTCTAGGGATTATTATCTTGAAGTTTTGGAGAGGGGGCGGGGGGGGGGGGGGGGTTTTTCCNGGGGGGGATTTTTCCTCAAAGGAGCCATCTATGGGCACAATGGAAATACAAGAATGTCTAGTTGGAGTAGCCAAACATCAAACAACTATCTCAAGAGGCAACAAAAGTGGCATTGAATCCAATTGAATGGAAAATTGAGAAACTAGAGTAGGTGGGAGGACTCACTAATAGGATCCAATGGACTTGAAGAAACAAGACCTGTCAAAGTCATGCTAGCCATGTGAGAAATGCTCTTGAGAACCATATGATGTATAGGAAGAAGGGATCCAACATCTTGAGAAGACTTGTCATCCTACAAGTAACCATCAACTAGAAAGCCAAAATGATTAATAGTTAAGTGATTTTCACAATCATTTGTTTGTTGTGTAGTTGCACCCTTACATTGTGAGAGTGAAAAATAAAAAAACCAAGTGGTTTATGGCAACACATTGTCTATGTTTGAAGTGGGTAACCTTATAGTTGTCGGTGATTAGAAGACACCATCATTAAAATAATATCCTTATGAAGAACCATAGAGGTATCAATGTCCACTAGAAAATGAATAAATATAGAGTGACAGATGTAGAAAGTGATACATTCAAACTTTAAGAAATGACTTGGCCTTGTAGCAGGAATCTTCCCAACATTTAAGATGAAGATTCAATTGTTGAACTAGTAGAATTCTGAGAGAGAGAGAGAGAGAGAGAGAGAGAGAGAGAGAGAGAGAGAGAGCTATGAAGAAGCCTCTAGCACAAGGGAAAGGTTCAATCTTGCCCTTAATAAGAGCCTTTGACAAATCCAAACTCCAAAAAATGTTCAACTTGTAGACCAAACCCTTACAAAGATTTAAAAAATATGTGTTTAAGCATTTCCTATCAACAAACCACCATAACAAAAGATTGTGCACAAATGAGGGGAATAATTTATCTCACAAAAGGTGTGCAACAAGCCTTGAATCTAATGTTGAAGCTGCAAACTTCATATCAACAACATGTCTACTAGAAAGAATCCACTACCATTGGAACAAAGTACTATAGAAACATGACACTAATAGAGATTATTATATTTGATGATTTGATTCATTGAGTTTGTTCAATATTGTGAGTCACAAATTAGACTCATTGTTACGGGAATGAAGCCTTTGCTTGGAGAGAAAAGAGTGATTGCATTTTCAGTCATTATCATCTTCTGTGGAAACTATTCATCACATAAAGGTCATAGGAACTTGTGGATTTATGTGCATTTGTATGGAAAATCAAATATCGAGCAATTTGGTTTGGCATTGATGCTTACATATATATAAACATAATGAGTGTATACGTAATTGAAGTTAGATTCATTTGTATTGGACCTTAATAATCTTATGAGTGTAAAGGGACTTGAAGGTGGTAAAAAAGGCTTGAAATCTTGGTAAAATTTCATGAAAACCATGTTCTACATTGATAGCTCGAATTAAAACTTATTTGCAATCTTGATAAAAAAATTTAAAAATATGGACAGTTTTAATTAAATCTCAACCTTACTAAGACCTTGATAATATACCCACTCTTTCATCGTGAAAGACATGTCTTGGGTGTTCTTTCCAAAATTACAAAGGAAATTTGAAGAGTGACCAAAATGGGAGGAGCACTAATATCATATTAGATTCTCACTGATTTATAATAGTGCATATGCAACATGTGGTTTCTTCGCCTTGATGTCATTTAATTCATAATATGGTATGGCCAAGTCATACTGAATATTGTAACAAATCCCTTACAAACAATTCTTATTGCATTTTCACCTTTCTTCTAGGTGGAACTATTCTTCCAAAATAGGATTTCCATGTTGGGTAATATTTTTGTACTTTTTTTCATCAATATCACGATGAGGTTGAGATTGGTTTGTCACTAATAATTCTCATCCTTCGAACATAAATGTTTCTTCATGGAGTGATTAATGCTCAATATGCAATGGCAAAGATGAATTGATATCTTGGGTTTATTACTCACTAACTTTTCTTGTAGTCCCCTCTTGCAAAACCTCTTGTATGTCCTACCCCGTTTGGGGATGTGGGGTCAGTTGTGCCTGCAGTGGCGACAACTAGGGTTTTGGTTGTCAGTTGTTTGGTTCCAGGGTCTAAGCAAACTGTGGTTGAGCTCGGAGCTAGGGTTTCTACTCCGGTTCCTATATGTGGATCTCTCTCGATCAAGCTTTCTCCAGCGGCTGAAGGGGATTTGGAGAACAGTCCTAAGATTTTTAAAGCTCATGGATTGATTTGTCATTTTAGGGGATTCTGGCCTAGCCTCCACCTATTGCATAAATGAGTCACTCAAAAATGGGAACCATTGCTATCAGGTATTGTTCATATCTTTCCTATGGCAAGGGGTTTTTTATTGCAAAGTTTGATGTTACTGAAGATAGAACCAAGATCCTATGTGATCTCTTTTTTTGTTGGGAGGATGATATTTTTATGCTTATGGTAAAGCCTTGGCACTCGGATTTTAATCCTTCATCTGAAGTCTTTAGTAAAATCCCTATATGGGTTAGACTCCCTAACCTCCCTCTTCATCTTGGGCATGATTCCATTCTTCAGGAAGTGGGTGAGGCGTTGAGGGACTTTTTGTTGTTGGATCATGAGTCCTACAATATACTTCATTCCACTTTTTCTCGAATATTAGTTAAACTTGACACCTTGAAGGGCCTCCCAGCTGAAATCAAAATTGAATCAACCTTAGGATCTTGGATCCAACAACTTGACTATGAGGGTATTCCCTTCAGATATCGTAAATGTTTTAAGACTGGCCACATTTCAGCACATTGTGGCTTGGAATTCAAGAAAAAGAAAACTTCTCCCTATTGGTGGAAGGGTGCCTCCTCCCAACATTATATAGTTCTCAAAAGTTCTTCTCATCTTGGGAAGAAGGATCTGCCTCCTGCTGCCCTTGTTGAGTCTATGGTAGCTGCTGGTTTTGACTTTGTGTCTGTTGGTGTTGTTTTTTCTCTTTCTCCATTGGCTACTGCTGCTGATGGGTCCGCTGGTGGTTTTGTGTATGCTGGAGCTGAACTTATTATTTTTTCGCTGGTTGTTGGTGGATCTGTGGTTGCTAGTTCAGCTGGTCCTGCTGGTGTTCTAGCTCCAACTTGCTCTGGTTCGGCAGAGCCATTAATTGACAATTCTGTGGTTGGGGCTAAAGATGGCCATGTGTTGGATGTATCATTGGAAGTTTCTACTCCATTGCTGGGTGTTGGTTCTTTAGCTTTGGATTCTTTGTGCTGGCGGGATGAGGCTGCTAGAGTTGAAGATGGTTGGGTTACTGTTAAAGGCAAACATTTTAAAAGATCCTCTTCTTTTGACTTGACCCTTCAGTCCCATGAGAAGGGGTCAAAATGATAGTTCTCTCTTATCCTGCTAACGATCTCTAATGATTTATTCTTTGTTGTGGCTTGGGAGTGTTTTGTCTGAGTTTTCGCTGAGTGTGTTTCTCTTAGGCCTCTTGTTCAGGCTGGTTTGTTGTGTTATGGGAATTCTTATTGCTCTACCTTAAGTTCCTTTTATATACATGGTTTCGGGGCCCCTTCAAAACCTGATTTTACCTTAATCAAAAACTTTTCTTTATGTGTTTAACATGATTTATGAAATTTTAAAAAATGTATACAATGTATGCTTTGATACAATTACAAAGTGGTTGAGACAATGTTCTACAACCAATCATCCATACTATATTGGGAATATGGTAGGCTGCATAATATTTTAAGGAATCTTATATATTGCAAGTGGAGGCAACTAATAAAAAAAGTTGTATTAAAAAATGTAGAATCATAGTTAGATGAACAATATATAAATAAATGGAGGCCTTTGTTGTCCTTCTGTTGGCCAATACTCAAAAACCCCTGCCTTGCTTGTGTATGGCCTGGTTTCTCGGCCTTATCCCTAAGGTAAATATGTTTTTCTGGATTCTTTTGCAAAATAAAATCTTAACTATTGACAATTTTTGTTGCAAAGGTTTTTTCATTCCCAATTGGTGCTACCTTTGCCTGGTGGAAGAGGAATCAATAGATCATTTAGCTATTCATTGTTCGTTTGATGCCTCTGTTGGGAGCATAATTATGGAGCTCTTCAACTTATGTTGGGTTCTCCCTAATTATGTTCAAGATCTCTTCAGGCAATGGTGTTTCGTTGGTTCTAACAAGGTTATGAAATCTATTTGGTCCCTTAGCCTGCCTCACTTTCTTTGGGGAATCTGGAAGGACCAGAATAATCGTATCTTTAGATATACGACTCTCCCCTCTGATATTGTACTTGAAAAGATTCGCAGAGCTTTTTGGGAGAATGTCAATATTGTCACTGCTATGAAGGGGATTCTTACGAATCAGAGTATCAGCAAATCGAGGGATCTCTACGCGGAAAATCTCAATTGCAATGCTAGAAAAGGTTGTATCTGGAAATTCCCTCCTACTGGTTGGGTTAAGATTAACTTTGATGGGGCGACCAAGGGTAACCTAGGGTCGGTTGGGTGTGGGGGAGTGATAAGAGATGATAAGGACTTGTGTTTGGCAGCGATGACACTCCCCTTGGGAATACAAACCAACCACCTTGATGAGGCGATGGGAGCTTGCTAGGTTTTGAAGCTTGCCAAGAAGTTTAACTGTACTAATGTCTAGATTGAGGGGGTCTCTAACAATATCATTAGATGTCTTAAAAGTCTTTGTTCCCCTTATGGACTATTAGTAACTTAATATCCTCCTCCTTGGATACTATAAATTCCTTTGATAAAATTCATATCTCCTACGGCTATAGGGAAATAAATACTATGGTTGACTCGTTAGCCAATGTTGGAGTTAAAGTTGACTCACCCATCACGTGGTATGTGAGCTTGAGTTTAGTAATGATGCCAAGGTCATCTTAAGACTTGATTATACCCATAGGAAAGTGGTATTTAATGTCATAGATTCCAATGATGAAGCGAATTGATAGATTTATTATGAGTTATGTTGATATTAGTCCTTTCGACAGATTAGATAATTATTTCTCGAGGCCTACACACACTTTCTAGGTGTTTAAAGCTTTAACCGGTTCTAGTATTGCAAAATTTGGTAGTGACAAAAAGACCTATTTGTTGTTTATCCTTTGTGTCATTTGTGTTGTGAAGTGTAATCTTGATATGCGTAGAATGGGAGGTGATAGGAAGAGAATTGAGCCCTTGGTGTGTGACGAGTGGAGGTTGATGCCTAAGGTCTGGAGGCTTTTACAGAATGGTAAAGTGACTGTGTTTATGGAGAGACTCCATGATCGTAACTCTACGATTACTAGGTTTTTAAGAAAGAATGGTGTGATGGATGCATGAATATTTGTGGGAGAAATGTGACTATTGATGAAGAGTTTATTGCTGAAGTGACAGGGCTTCCCCTTGAGGGCATTAATTTTTATAGGGATTGCAAGATCACAGAGGCCACTGCGAAAATATTTCTCGAGAAGGAAGAGAAGCAAAGGCTGGTTAAAAATAAATAAAAACTACTTCTCCCCAATTGTCATCGAGACGATCTGGAAGATGGTTTTGTGTGCGATCATGCACTACTTCACCTTGGATGGGTGCTTTACGCCCGTCTATGGTTACCATTTAGTTTTCCTCAACCACTACAGCTACGTAGAAAAGGTATCTCTGCCTTTTTACTTCTATAGTTCCTTGAGTGCTAGTATTGTTGATGCTAGGTCTAACCCAAGTATTAACTCGACCCTCCATGATGGTATTATGGTGTTAATTTATAAATATTTTAAAATTCATACTGTTGAGCATCCTGTTATTGAAAATGTGGACTTGGATGAGGAATATGAAATAGAGGTCGAGGGGGATTTGGATACCTGTTAAGCATTTTTTTATGCAGAAAGGGAAAATCAACGCTACTTCCTCCTTGGTTTTCAAGAAGAACAAGAAGACCCTGAGCTCGGGGTCTACAAAGAAGAAACAAATTATTGAGGACTTTGAGAGTGATTGGAAGGAGGATGAGACTGAAGATGATGGGGGTTCAGATATTGAGGTTGAGGCTGAGCTTGCGGCTTCTCCTCCAAAAAATAAAAAGAAGCTTTCTCCCTCCAACACCATGAGAAAAGATAAGGGTTTAACTCTTGTTCCCTCATCTCCTCCTGACTCCCCCAGGGCTGGAGGGTCTACCCAGGGTGATCTTTACCAAAATAATGTGATCATGGATGATGGTACTTCTCGTGGTGGTAAGGAAGTTGTCAACTTGGAGAATGAGCCCTCTGGGGAAGGTGTCATTTTCAGTGCCAGCTTGTTGGCTTAGTGTTCCTTAGGCATTGTTTTGTTATCATGGACTTTATTGATCATATCTATGTAATCCTTTGTAAATGGGGTTCTAATCCCTAAAACCTGGTTTTCACATAATAAAAAACAATATATAAATAATTATAAAAAGATACATGAAGAATGTGTTCACAATAAAATAATTTCTTAATTTATTGATGTGAGGGCTATTTTTGAAAAGAGATGTAAACTATTTATATAAGCTAGCAATCTCTAAGAAAAGGTGTCAATTTCATCCAAACTTTGTTAAATTAGAGAAATCTGTGTAAAAGAGATCTAAACTATAATATTGATTATAATCTTTGGGTGATGATTCTTTATAATTGTAGTTATAACAAATGAAATTATCTTAAAATAGAAGATGAAATTATTCTAATTATTCACCATAGAATGTAAATATACATGTAAAAATTAATTTTCAAATTTGGTTGTTGTTCATTTTCAAACTTAGAAAAATATAAATTAGGTTTTGTTTTATATGTATTTTTATTTATAATTTCAAAGGTCTTTAATGTTTTTTTTTGTGGAGATTAGGGGTGGAGAGGAATGGTAAGGGAAATTAAGCGAGAGTGTTTGTTTTTGGTGGGGAGTAAGTTGGGGTGTGTAATGCGGTGGAGGGGGAATGGTGATTGAAGGATGAGATGGGGACACCATGAAGGGTCAAACATTTTAGTCCAAAAATATTTACAAAAAATAATAGTTTTGGTTGTTGTATAGCATAAACCAAGTGTTCAACATAGAACATAATTTGGATTGTGAATTAGTGCCATTGTGGCCCAAATAATTTTCCTTGCCTATAAAATATCTAGGTTCAATCATCAACCACCATATAGGCTCTTGTTGACGGGGTTTTGCTGACTGGGTCCGCCAACAGTCATAAGTTGTCACCGGGTACCGGAGGTACCGGCCAACTCCGCCTGCAAAGGTTATCCGGGGAAGTTGGCCGGTACCTCCG
>MU225808.1:3030659-3059686 GCA_018584345.1 Thuja plicata | reverse complement strand
GTACCCGGTGACAACTTATGACTGTTGGCGGACCCGGTCAGCAAAACCCCGTCAACAGAAATTGGCGCTAGAGGGAGGGGATGAACTCGTCCCCCTCTCGAGATTCTGATTTTACACCTCCTGAGGGTTCCCTGAGTAATAGTTTTAAGAGTCAAGCCTTCAGCGGGATTGGGTCTTTCTCCCCAGCAAAATTTGAAAGAATCCTTAGGTCTGCCCTGGATCCCGGGAGGTTTGTCGAACTCGAGCCCCCTGCTCGAAAGAAACGTTCCCCGAAAATCACACCAGCCACTATTGTCTGGGGGTCTAGCATACCTCAGAATACCCAAACTTCTCAGGCAATCCCGGGAACCAGTCCTCAAACCACCCAAAATCCAGTTCCCCCAATGGCCGCATATTTCGGCAACACCGGGTCCCCAATGGGAACTTTTCCAGGCGCAATCAATGACTTACCCTCCCACCCGGAGAAGATCTGCCCACGATATGAGCACTTAGGCTCACGGACCGCAGAAGAGCATTTACAGGCATATAAGGATGCCATGAACCGACACCGGATCCAGCATGAAGATGTTGTGACTCGGATGTTTCCCTTGTCCTTGGGGCAAGGTGAGTTGAACTGGTACCTTAACCTTCCTGCCAACTCCATAAACAGTTGGTAGGACATGGAGGATGCATTCCTGGCTGCCTTTCGCGTACATGTGGACCCAGCCTGGTCCCATAGCCAGTTCATCTCCATCAGAAAAGGAAGCCCCAGCGGCAGATGCTGAGCAACAAGAAGAGCAACACGAAGAGGAAATCCCCGAAGAAGCCAACAGAAGTCCAGACAAAACAATAGATGCAGAGGACAAGGCTGAGGAGATGGATGTTGCTGGGGAGGATATTACCGATAAAGGAGAAGACACAGGCAAAGGGATAGATGAGGCCCACACCACTGAGGAAGAGCAGCCGCAGGACACCAGAGAAGAACCAAGAGAACAGACTTTGGCAAATAAGCCACCCCTGCCGCCTCAGTGGTTAGTAGAGAGCAAGAAAAGAAAGGCTCCATCCACTCCCAGAACTCCTCTCTCCTTGGTCGAAATGACGGCTCAGGTCCAGGCCCCACCAAAGGCCAAGAAAGCCCGGATGGTTCATACTCTTCGAATCGGGCCGGGCGGAGAAATAGTTATCGTTGTGGCGACACCTCCCCTAGACGCCGATGAAGCAACCACAGAGCCTGGAGATTACAACGTTGCAGAGGTATCGCTGGGGAAGAGGGGAAAACAGGGCGAGGTGGACCTGCTGAAGGAGGCAGCTAGGGCAGTGGAGGCCCGTTATGAAAAAGAGGCCCAAAGGCTCAAAATAGAAAAGGCAAAAAATGCAAACCTTATGGGGTTGCTTACTGAGCTAGCCTGACCTATCAACGCCGCCCCTCCGGAGGCTTCCACATCTGAAGATCCACTACTGTAGAGCGACATAGACTCCCTGCGAACAATGAAGAAAAAGGCTCAGGTAGTCGACGAGTGGGTCGCTCTGCAAATAGGAAACACCTGGCATTTCCTAGTATCCACCCTCCCAGACTTATATGCGGCCCGACATGTTCTACACCAGGCAGAGACTCTCATTGACCTATGGGAGGGTGATATTGAAAATTATCAAGCATGGAAGGTAGAGCTTGAAGAACTCCTCGGCCTGGGAGAGGAAATGGTTTCTGAATCCGGAATTCTGGAGGACGAATCATTTGATTTCGTGAGGACCCAACACTCCAGACTTGACCTCACATTGGAGGTAACCAAGCAACTGGTGGGGACTCTACTGGAGAAGGTCAATGCAGTAAAATATTCTTTCAATTTATACAAGTCTTTTGTAACAAAGACTTCCGGGGCTGACCCCCTCAGTACAGATACGTGCACGCTAGAGGACTCGGTTTTGGGGAGTTTTGATGAAATGATGAAGTCCCGATATCAATCCCCGGAGGGAATAGATGGTGCTCAAATGACGAGATTAACTCGTATGGTGCTTAGTGGCCACGACGCGGCAAAAATGGCCGATGAATTTAAGGAGAATATTCTGGACTTGGGGGAACAAATTGAGGTGGCTAAGTACCGAAGGGCCGGCCTGAAGGATATTGACGAAGATGGCATCTCCTGCCTCCTCCAGGCTTTCAATGATAACAAACAACCATAAGTTTTCTCCGGGCACCTAAGAAAACCCAAACATTTGGTATTCTTTATTCTTTTGGGAACGTAAGTTCCCGGATCCCGGAGTCTCAGATCTCAAATTTTGTATTCTTTCAAAGTGATCCGTGTCCCGATCCCCGAGGCCGACCGGTCACTTTCAGGGGCGGTTAATAAAAGCTGTCAGAGGGTGGTTGGCTACACCAAGGGGGCGTCGACTCAGCAGTTGGTTTTCTGACAAGATGGTCTTCTCGAGGCGCCGTTTCAGAGGAACACCTGGCACATTGGAGACAGGGCGCTGCATTTCCCATTTATGAGGCATGTAGCCTCGATCCCCGGGGACCTACTTTCTTCCTTCTCCTTCCTGGCTCTCTTCTCGAGGCCGATTCTTCTACCGTATATTCTTGTCTCATTCTTCTGGCATGTCAGGCCTATTCCGTCTCAAGGTCTTTTTGTAGGGTGGCGCAGGTAGTACCGGCCCCCAGATATTGTATTTTATTGAAACATGATGTAAAATAGGGTCAGGGTTAGGGTTAGAAGAGAATGTGTATAAATAGCCAAACCAGCCCATTTCCAAGGGTCAGCGAAATTGATGATTTTGTTGTCCGCAGTAATAGAAAGGTGATTTTTCATTCTAGTTGCAGATCTCAATGCTCCATTGTCCCATTTTCAATAGTTAGACGCTCTCCTGGAGCCACCATTGTATCACGCACCAGTGCTTGCTGGAAGAGACATTAATGAAGAAGGGAGAATTCTTTGCAATGATGTTGTTGGCATTCATGCTTCTGAGTTAATGGTATTTTATGTTTCATGTTCTTTATGTCTTTTGCTCTGATATGTCAAATAGATTAACGACCTCTTTTCCCTAGCTACTGATAAAATACTAGCTGATGGTTGTGTATTTCTTCAGTATTTAGTGCAGTATATCAGAGTATTATTGATGTCTTGAACGTTTAAACATAACTATAGTTAGATGAAGTACTTCTAACCCTGTAGGATCTTTTTTTCATTTTATTTGCTAAGTGTAGAATGCTAGGAGAAACCTCACCTCATTGAATCTCCGGAGAGAACGAGTTGAAGAAACCAGCTATCTCCCTCGAGAACAGTCACTTCTCCCAACCGAGCCTCGCACCGTCGTGACCCGACACCCAGGTGCTTGAAGGCCCGGGGAATCCAACTTCCCTGGATAACCTTTGCAGGCGGAGTTGGCTAGTACCTCCGGTACCCGGTGACAACTTATGACTGTTGGCAGACCCGGTCAGCAAAACCCCGTCAACAGCTCCCTAAACTACCCTTACAAAGTGTAATCTTGTTGTATGTGCTAAAGTGGTTATCACATCCAAGGTGAATTTTGTCTTGTTGATTCAATGAATTTTCTCACCACAATTAAAATTAGTGAGTCCACCATTGTAGAAAACTTCTATTTTTTATTGCAATATCCATTAATTTGGATATTTTATCCTTAGTATTATATGGCACATCCTTTTCAAAGTACTTAGGATTTATTTTTAATTTCTTAGGTATGATAAGATAATGAGCCACATGATCATGGATTTGATTTTTTTCTTTATTCACCTATATTTGGAAACATGTATCGGTATTTCCTTTATTTATTTATTTTTATTTTTTTGCATTCTCCTTATCCTTGTTGGATTTGGAAACTACAAGACTATATATTTGTAGTTCTCTTTCCTTTATAGTGGATAATGAAGCAATGATTATGAGCTCCTATAGTTTCTCAGAGACTTGCCTCTTTGGTAGTTTGATTTCCATTAAAATTTAATATAATTCTATTTCATAGAACTAGATTCTAGTTTTAAATATTTCTCATAGATTTAACTTGGTATTAAAGCAATTAGTGCTCAACTAGTTTTATAGTTTACATATTTAAGAGATTCAAGAGGGCAAGTAAACTTTGCATGTAGGTTTGCCAGAAGCCAAATATGCTTTTCACTTGCATTTTTGGATGATCTAGAGAAATAAAAAAGTTAAATGGAACTTTTGTAATCTCTAAATCTTACATGTAAATTTTCTTCTTTAATCTCTTAATTATAGTTCTTTCATTTATAATGGTAGCATTTTAAGCTATTTCAATGTGTCTCAAGCAAATTTCTTTGTGTTGTCAATTTTAGAGAAGTTCAACTATAAACCCTATATGGAGTCAATGCTTATCTCCACAGGGTGAGGGAATATCCAAAGTTCTCTAAGAATTGAAAATAATATTATCCAACATTAGTTTAGAGTAATGTTTAGAGAGCAGAGAATAGTTTCTCTGAGCTTCTTTTAGAATTTCTGAAAAATCCAATTATTTCTTTCCTTCTATAGGATCCAACATAAGTATGGAGGAATTTATCTCCCTAATTTTTTGATAACTGGATGTGGAAGAGGATGACGGTAGTTGAATCGACATTCAGAGAATATTTGATCCCTAATTTCTATAGGGTGAGATTGCAATAATAAAAATAGAAGTAGAATAGATATCTTGAATAAAACCATCTAAAAAATACTATTGAGCTTTTAAAAGTAACATATAAACATCTAATATCTACTACACTTTTCAAAACAAAAGAATTCTTGAAATGATAAAAAAAATTTCTAAATAAAATGAAAAGAAATAAAATTTTAAATAAAAATAAAATAATTCTTAAGTAAATAAAAAATAGCCCTACAACATACATACATGAATATATTTTGTTTTATTTTTTTACTTTAGAACTATTTTATTATTGAATATATGTCAAAGTGATACGAGATTCTTTGTTGTCTTTTAGCTAACAAGAGACACTTTTGCATCAAGTTCGTGTCATTTTTGTAATGATTGAAATGAGTATAAATATTTAATAGCATAAAAAGTCAGATTAGTTTTAGAGGAATTATCAAAGATAAAAGATATAGTCATAGACTAAAAGGTTTAGTAAAAAATGAGAAGAATTTAGAAGTTTGAAATTCTATACAAATAATTATCTAAATAGCAATTTAAGGATCTCCAGAATTAAGCATTAGTAAAATTATTAAAATAAGAAACACATATGATATTCATTTATGAAATATATAGCTTACATTTTTACATATATATATATATATATATATATATATATATATATATATATATATATATATGAAACATAAAATATAAAGTAATAAATATGTTCTCGTTTATGGGCATTAAAGGGTTAATCCAAGTTAGGATGTGAGAGTAAGGATCCAATGGGAGAAACTGAATAAGGGTTGGATCAAAATCAATTTTGATGGTGCATCGATAGGAAATCGGGCCTTCAGGAGTTGGGTGTGTGGCAAGAGACATGAATTTCAACATAGTGGTTATGGCCACAAGCAAGCTTGAAGATGGGACAAACAACGATGCAGAGGCGAAGGCGGCACTATTGGCAGTTGAACTAGCATAGAAAATTGATGTTGAGAAATTACATTTGGAAGGTGATTCCCATATCATTGTCAATGCCATTGTAGAGGGTAAGGTGCATGCTTGGAAGATTGAAAAGATTGTGAATATTATCTGGTAAAATCTTGGCCCTTTTTAATTTTTAAAAATTTCACATACTCCGAGAAGGAAACAACATAGCAGACACATTGTCGAAGTGGACTATTTATTTTCCAAATATTGGTGGGGTTTCGAAGATTTTAGGGGGATTAATTTAGTAGGGTAAATTTTGTCTCCATCATTGCAAATTTTAAATGAAGTTCAAAGACATTTTATGTTTATCAGGGTAATGTACATTGTGTGAAGTACTCATTAAATGGAGTGGAGTGGACAACACAAGTCATGTTGAGTCATTAAATTAGGGGTGTTTGAAATGGCACTGGCTATGGGGGGCCAAAATACACCTGTTTGAAAACACAAAGTAGAAAACACAGTGGTGGGGGTGTTGAAAAACACATAACATTGTTTACTAAGTACCACTCTATGTTTACATAATGTTGTGTGGTTTTACACTTTACAATACTATATTTTCTAATATGTTAATCAGCACTATATGTTTTCAAACAGGTGCATTTTGCCCCCCCCCATAGCTAGTGTCGTTTAAAATGACGTTTGTCTATTACTGAGGTCAATGTGGTGGGTGAGGAGGTACCTTGGTAATGTATATCCCATGACTTTTAATTTATTTGATGGCATGGAACATGTAAGGAGTGTGAAGTGGTTTTAATACCACTAAAGGATTGTATTTTCATACCACTTTTACTTAGCATTGGTAAGGAAGCTCCCTGAATAAGGTTGCGAGGAGACTAAAATGATGGAGGCCAATTTCTCACTTCACATGGCAAGGTAACATCAGTGTTTTGTGGGAGAAGTGTTCTAGAAGAGAATGTGAAGTGTCTTTATTCTAGATAGTCTAGAATTTTGGCAAATCAGAGAATTTTCATTTGGTGAGGAGCTATTGAATTCAGAACACAAGTACTAAGAAAATATTGATATTGTGTCCACATTACTAGCATGGGCATTGGATCTTGGCTCAAAAGAGAAAGTTGTATGGGTCATGGAGGCATGCGTGTTCCCAGAATGACTTGGTGGCCTAATTTCAATGTTGGTCATGACAGAGTCGGATGCAGGGTTCAGAGCAGAGGAGGGTTTCTGGCGAAAGATGGGTGAACATCAACAACCACTCCAACCTTTTCTAGTTTCGAGTGCCACGAACACCAAGGATGAAAGAAGGGAGGAAGTTGTGGTGGGATGAGGATTTCTAAAGGATCACTTGTAAGCGATTGAGATGGAGCAAAAGATATCAAAGATTGAGGCCAAATATGAGAGACTCGCCAAAAGAAGATTGTGGAATTCAGCTGAAGGATTGTTGGCTCAATGGACCACTAGGAAAGGCTTAGAAAGGGTATGTTTACCCCATAGTTTGTTTTGTTGATAATTGTTTATAATTTTATAGTATGTAAATGATGTACAGGCCCATTTTGTTGTCATAGTTTGGGCTTTGGGTAGATTAGTTAGTTTGGGCTTTGGGTAGATTAGTCTGTGTGCTCGTATGAGAATTTTGGTATGAAATTGCAAGCATATGGAATAGAATATTTCTCTTAAGGGTGTAGGCGATTATAGTGGTTATGGTATAATTTGTTTTGCTGGAGTGTCATGTTGAACATTATTATGAAGAGTTAGCCCTTCTTTTGTTTAAACTCTATATATATTATTAATAAAATAATGATATATTACCGATCAAATATATATAGATATACATATACATATGCATATATATGCATACATACATATGTGTGTGTGTGTGTATGTATGTATGTGTGTATCTGTATGTATGTATGTATGTATATGTATGTGTGTGTGTGGACATTAAGGTAAAATATATCAATATAAATATATCTTTCTATTATAAGATTGGGTATCTCAACAATACACTTTTAATAAATATATACTAAAACCTAGTCTATTAAAAGTGTACATGACATTTGTCAAATCGTGACAAATGCAATAGTTGACTTGTATTTTAAAAAATTATTATAATTTGATATTTTATCTAATGCATTAAAATGTGTAATCATATATATATATATATATATATATATATATATATATATATATATATATATATATATGAATTTTGTACTTATTGTTCAATATCAACCAATAGACAGAATTATATTTTTATAGGTATTTAAAATTTAAAATAAATATAGACTATAAAAATTTTGTTCAATTTTTTTAAATTTCATGTGATGATTGGCTAAGCTTATGGGAAAAAAAAATTCTTTGAATTTGATGAATGCATAATAGTAAATTTTACAATCAGTTTGAAGTACAAAATAGTAGACATTCTTTCTTGTTTCAAAGTTTTATTGAGCTAGTTATGTTATTTAATGTGGTTATGTCTCTTTGTTACATTGTCAAATACACATTTTTTAATAAATCAATCAAATTCATAATATGAATTTAAATTTAAAATGTTATTTTGATTGAGTCTTATAAAATCAATTTGATTATTTTTAAAAACAAAATAAGATGTATATTTAATATAATGTAATTAAAATAATATCAATTGCTAGTCAATTATAACATGTATGTCATTCTTAAGATAAGATTATTCAATCATTTTATAAAATGACAAGTTTAGCTTTTATATCTTCCAAAATTCAAATTTAAATGTAAAGTGTTGTTGAGGTCTTTTAAAGATGATTGGACTTGTATTTGTTGCTCACTTAAATATTTTTCTTTTTGATTGAGAGACGATTTTGATCAAGATTATGACTTTCATGTTAAAGTCAAATTGAAATATAGATTCTACAATGAAGTGGAATAAAAGACCAATAATTGAACCTTCCCTTTTCACAGTATCAAACACTTTAACTATATATATATATATTAGAAATTTATAAGATAAACCTAGAGCATAACATCAACAAAATAATAGTAGAGTTGTCTTTACCACAAAAAATGGCTCATATGATGCCAACAACTTCCAACGATAAATCAAATAGTCACATTTGTATTAATAGTGATGGTCAATGACTCTTGAATGCACTACCAAACCCATAGAATCTCAAGCATCTTAAGTAAGACATTTTTTTTTTCTTGAAGACTAATGCTATGAATAGACTCCATAACTCTATATATCTTTGTATGTGCTTTAAAATATACCTTGAAAGCATAGGAGGAATTATAAATGCTTGTATAAAGACTCTTTATCCACCCCCATGAATGTTCTACAACTTTTAGCTCAAAACTCATGGTCATTTCGAGTGGAGAAGTTAGGGAAATATATTGTGCTTTTATTCAATACATGGAATCATAAAATATCTTTCATTAAGATTAAGATATTTAAAAAATAGTTTTAAAATTTTGATTAATATTTAATTAAAAAAGTTAAAAGGTTTTTTTAAGATAAACTAATTATGGAATGTGGAATGTTTAAAGATAAATTAATTATGGATTACAGAGTGTAATTCAAAAAGTCGATGGAAAATTTTTTATACAATAGAATCAAAAAATAATTTAACAACATAGATTGTGGACACTTGACATCATTAATAAGTTCTTTAAAATAAAGAAAATGTATAATGGAAAAGTCCTTTAGAAAAATATAATTATGATTCTTGAAAAGGAGCACACTAAAATCATTAATTAATAAAAGAAAATATACCAAATTCATGCATGTGGCAATCTCCTCAATCTATTAGGGACCAACTCTAATGCCCTCCTTTGCTTCCATGTGTAGCCTTTTTTACTTCTTGTGAGAAAAGGAAATGAGAGGCTCTTGAGAACATGAAAGAAATCTATCCAAGCAAAGCCCACTTATAGGGAGGTTCTCTATTTCATTTTCAATCACCTCTATGGTTACTTCCAACTGTCATTAAGAAACACTTGGATCTTTCTTTAGTGAAAAAGGAATGTCATCTCCAATGATAGAATGCTCCTCTAATTTATTTAACATCGATTTTCACATCTTTTCTCCTTTGAACCTACAATTTTCTTCATATATTTTATTATTTGGTTGAGAAAAAGTCAAAATATATTTTATAAAAAGCCAACATTCTTCCCATTAAAATCTTGAGACAACTCTTCATCCTATAATAGAAATATGACTCCAAAATAATCTCTTTATTTCCTTTCCATACCTAGATCAAACCACCAAATGCTAGAAATAAAGTCAAAACTATAGGACTCTTGTTGATCTTTGAAACTTAAATATCATTTTTGTATATATCTTTTAAATCAAAATTGATCCATTCATCCAAGAGAAATAGACAATAGTTCATAGCTCTCTTATCCATAAATCATTAATGATTTCTTTAAATAAAATCAATGTTATTTTGCTCGATTTTAGGATCTACTTTTGAAGATACATCAAGTTATAAGAGAATAATCCTTTTGTTAAATACAATCAAAACTTTTATGCCAAATACAAGGTGCACCAAAAACTATCGAAATTAAAATCCTTCACAATTTCTACATTGATGCTAGGGACTGAGTTTTAAAAGGATCCAAATAGAATGAAAGAGAGGTATGGTAGGACTCACAAAAACACAAGCTCTAGCAAAGTGAGATGAGCATCATCTTGGTTGTTTCTAATTTGACAAGATACCTAATCTTCATGGATAGTATTTTAAGCAACTAAAAAAATTTGTAAGTGTGGGAAAATTGTAAAAGTGAATCCAAATAGGAACACGTGAAAAAATCCTCTACTGGTAGGTTGGAAAAATTGCCTCTACAAGAATATATTAATCTAGAGAAACCATAAAATTGTGACATATTCTCCAAAAAAAATCATGACATTTTGAGGACTAGAAGATGGAAATAATGAAACCCTTGTCATTCATGGACAAGAAAGTCCACATTTGAGAGTTTTATTTTCCTTAAATTCATCTATAATTTTTTTGTTAGAAGATATTCTACCCGCGATTTGACAAATAGATGTTCTTTGGCCAATAGGCTTTGAGATAGGATCAATGACTGTGTTAAAGAAGTTACAATTAAAATAATCCTTCTCAAAATTCAAAAGGAAATCACTTATTTTGTTAGAGTTATTTTTCTATAAATCCTATACAACAAAACCAAAACCTAATATTAGGAAAGATTAACTTTATATAATGGAACACACTATTGTGATAAAATAGAAGCAATAATGGGCCAATACATAAAAAATGGATATGATATTCTTCTTTAGGGTATACTAGATCAAGGGAATTGTGTTACTTGAGGTTAATAAATAATAATTAAATAGCAATATCAATATAGCTACCTTTGAAAAGTAAATTATGCTCTATTGCATTGTGAGACTCCTATTACTCTCACTAGACCTCAACATTGATTTATATCATAACCTTATTTAAAGTAGATATACAAAATGTACATGGAACTTAAAAAGTGTAGACTTATATGTCATGTGATGTTTGTAAATTAGAATTCACTCTATGCACACTTATAAGAGAAATAACTATACAAAGTAACACAATGATTACCTTCAACCTTAAACGCCCTTATGATGTGTTCTTTTGAATGTAGTATACCATATTAATCGATCTACAATAATTGAATCCCAACCCCCTATCTACTTAATCTGACAAACATCATCCTATTTGACCAAAAAATATCTTCATGTTTCCTCTTATTTACATTAGAGGAAAAAAATCCTATGTAGCTTCTATCATATAGGGACCTATATTGGAATTTTGAAAATAGTCATGAAATATACTAAGAAATAGCTAAAGAGGCTTGTTGAGCTAAGCATATAGTATACTAGAAAGTGAGATCTATTTTCCTTTCCACATAGATATATTATTTAAAATTATTTATACCAAGTTAATATATATTCTCTCTTGAAGACTCTTCTATCCAAAACAGATATCCCCAAATATTTTCTCAACACCTTGTACAAAAGATAACCCAATATCCTTTGGATTTTAAAGCCTTCCAAACAATGATCCTTCAAGAAAAATAATTTAGAATTGTGAGGTTTAACGTTTTGACAAATGTCCTTCAAAATTCTAACCTTCCTATTCAAGACCTGCATACCTACGTATGAATTCTAAAAAGCTAATATTCTTCACCCAAGGAGAAACCTAGAGCCCTTTTAGTTTCCCTAAATTCACTTCTACAAACAAGGCCCTTCCCAACACTTACACCATAATTAGAAATAGAATATCCTTGTTTGAGGGCATTTTTAGCTTGAAAGAACTTGGTTGAAGAACAACTGATGAAAATAGAAAATAAGCTAAATAAAAAAAGTTATAAATCCATCCACATCGCTCAATGTTGAATCCAAATATTCCCAATGCTTAAATTAGGACTTCCCATGACACCATATCATATTCCTTATTTGAATATCCAACTCCAAAATTATTCATTTTTACTAATTCTGCTTGATAGAATAGATAGTTTCACATGCTATTATAATCCCATCAAGGATCTATTTTCCTTCTAACAAACTACTTATTTGTTTTGAAATATACCCTTTAGGTTTATTTAGTCTTACTACCACTATCATAGTGACTATTATATATCTTGTTTTGCAAAGGGAAAAAAGTCTAAATTCATTAAATTATTTCACTTTTATTTTTAAATAAGATATAAAAAGGTTGAGTTGCACCTCTTCATGATTGAAATCCTTGACTTGCATTTCTTAACTACTCACTAAATATCTTCCTTGACTAAATCCCATTTTAAAAAAAAAGAAACCCACCTAGAAACCATTTGGCCTAGGAGCCTTCTTCATGCCTATAACAAAAATGTGATAGATCACATTTCTTCGAAAGTGAAATGTTCTAATAAATCCTCATTTTTTTTCTATAACTAAGGAATGAATTTTCTAAAAGAATTGTTCTTCAACTTGCATACCCTCAATAGAGGTTGTGGTTGAATCTCCACTAGAGAAATATTGTCCTTTCCTAATATCTTCCAAACAATTCACCATTAAAGTAAAAGAAAGTTATATATTGACAATTAGTTTGGAATACCTCCTTATGTTTGTAGAGAGACTAAATAACTTGGCATTACATGTAATATTCTTCTTGTATCTATTTCACCATTGGTATTTGTTGCAACAATGTTTCTTCCATTCTCAAGATGGAATTCATCTCCTCCATTAGGTTGTTTGTTGTAGGCCTATTCTCCTTCATGAAACCTTCTTGAGAAATCACGACTTCTACCTCCTTATTACTACTTTCAAAAATGGTCCCTACATCTATCTTGTTTTAATTTTAAGATATTCTATTAGCTTTAGAAATATTCTTTTGTATCTTGAATCTATGACAACCTCTTATATCCAACCCCCACCACCTCTTCAAAATGTTTTAAAGATATAGGTTTTCAAATTTAAAAAGACTATCATAAAAGGGTTGATCATTAGTCTCATAACTCTATGCATAACCATCCCTATATGCCAATATTCATGCCAAAAAAATAGATAATTGTAAATTAAAATAATTATGGGATCCATTGACCATAACCATGAATTTGTTAAGTCTACTCAGAATGCATTCAAACCTGATGAATTTGTCACTCAATGTGAATAAACTAGCCAACTTTGGGTAGTGTATCAAATAGTAATATGTCACTAGAAAACTCCCTAAGGGATGGATATCCAATTGTAGATGATTTGTTGTTCCTAATTTATTTTTTATCTCTAGGAACAAAATACTGTAAAACATTCCCCCAAAAATCCACTTATCTTCATTAAAAAATTCATCATTTCCCTAAATTTCATCCTAGGATGTAACTCTGTTTGCTTCTAGTTTCAACCAATAGACATTGAAAATAACCATATAAATGTTCCTTTATAAATCACTAATAAGCACATTCATGCAATTTTGGGAATGTGGTCTAATCATATCTAACACTATTGTATAATGTCATAAAATTGGCATATATACAAATAAACTCTTCTCCTCTTTTCCATATTTGATTCAACCTCACTTGAATAAAATTTCCTTTCACCTTCATATCATATAGAAAAATGACATTTAGAGCCTTAGTTTTGATCATCTACTTAAGAAAATGAGGTTTCTTGGGGGTGTTAAGAAATTGAATGTTCTAAATAATAATATTCATGACTTATTGGATATAGGGAGGTGCTCATCTCCATTCTCCAAAAATATTTAGAGAGATGGAAACATATCATTTTCTAGTTCCTCACATATCCATTGTCAAACCGATATTCATTGGGTGACTATTACTTCTTCTTTGATCCAAAAGCATCTAGGTTGACACACAATCTTGTATCACCAAAAATATATCTTCTTTTTTATGATCATGTTTTGCATTCTTATTGTAGGTTGAGGCTTCAAGAGCATAGTTTGGATTTTTGAAGGATAAAAGATTAGTTTTTATCAAGACTTGGCTTTCATTTCAAAAATTAGTGGCAAACATGATGTTATATAGAAGTATTATATTGCACAATTTAATTTTTCCAAAGGTTGAATGGATTAGTTGACATGATATAAATTGAAAATTAATTAATTTTATCACTTTGGATGTATCTGGAAGTTTCCATAAGGTAAGTGACCTTTTTCATTCTATTCTCGTTGTATTCATTCATTTTTGGTGCCTAAATGAAGGGGAAAGCTAGTGATTTTTGAGAAACTAATTAAAGACTCTTTAATTTACCAAATAGCACAAATAGGTTCTTGTTTTTATTTGTTTTTCAAAGTAATTTACAACAAAAAGTAGTTGGATATAGTTTAGCAAGCTTTTGGAAGCATCTAATGAGGAATTTCAAGAAAATAAAAAGGAATTTGAAAAGACATTGGAGGCAAATAAAAGGGAAGAATTGGTTGCCTTTTGTCATGCCTCAAAAGGTTTATAATTATATAAAATGCAGCCTTTGATGGTTTTCAAATGAATCAATAAACAAAAAAAAGGTTGGAGAAATAAATTGTAGGTTTCTCCAAAGAGTTGTGTGAGAACGAGTGAATGGAATTAGATTTCTCCAAAGAGTTGTGCGAGAGAGAGAGAGAGAGAGAGAGAGAGAGAGAGAGAGAGAGAGAGAGAGAGAGAGAGAGAGAGAGAGAGAGAGAGAGAGAGAGAGAGAGGGNGAGAGAGAGAGAGAGAGAGAGAGAGAGAGAGAGAGAGAGAGAGAGAGAGAGAGAGAAGGCTTATAGGCATGAAGTGCTTAGAAACATTATAATTTTTTTGAATTTGGTCTCTTGTTGTAATCCTCCATATATGTAATTTTTCTTGAAGGATTTTTTAATAAATGTATGTTTCAATATTTAATTTTGAATGTGTTTATGTGTGAGATGATGTATAAAAGTTTCAAGATTAGGTAGTTTGATAAGTACCTCCAATCTTTACTGCATCAAATGGTATCCAAGATAGAGATCTTAAGTGTAGATAGATTGATAAATGTGAGGCAGTTTGTACTAGGATGTTGGGTTTGATGAAATGTGTATAAGAATGTTGGTGTTCCTCCAATAGAGATTAAATCTTTTTGGAAGGTGCACATAGTTCCTCCACTAAGAGCGAGTGGGTAGAGAAAGTGATAGGTTTGTCTTCTAGAAATCTTTGTTGGGTAGAGGATAGAATGAATGAGTTTTAGGTTGGAAATTGTATTTGAAGATGAAAATAGGAAGAGGTTGGGATTATTTGTGGGCAATCCCTTACTAATTTCAGTTCTTTTCAAGAGAGAAAGAATGTACCTAGTTTAAATTAGGGTTATGTCGAGAGGCTAGAGGGAGACCAACATAGCAATGGAAAAGAGAAAAGAATGAGAAAATATAAGTATGACAGAGTCTAATTTTTTTCTAAAAAATGTGCATTTGTAAATGAATTTGTGTATGCAAGTTAAGAGGAAAGAGGAAATATCACATTAGTATGCCTTAATGATGGGGTCAAGGAAGAGAGAAAAGGTGAAGTTGTAGAGGTTGAGGATGAGAAAGAGGAGAATGCAATATAAGATAAGATTTCTTTGGAGGAGATGAAGATATTTGAAAGTGTAACTCATAGTAAAGAAGATCTTGCAATAGTGATATATAAAGAGGTAATGCATAATATTTATCATTCTTATGTCAAAGAAGAGAATTGATCATATGAAGATGAAAATACTGAGAAAGAGATTTTTTTTTATATGTAAAATCACACTTTCTTGAATTTATAAAAGATGATTTGTATGTTGATAAGTGTGGTGTAGTGAACATTGAGATGGAAACTAAAGTGAATGTACAAATCAATTTTAATAGTGTTGATATGTATGTCTAATCTGAATTATAGTTTCAAAGTGCAATACCTGGTGTATAACCTACGGTATTGTCAAGTCTATTCAAGAACAACAATTCAACAACAACAATATGCGAGCCAAAAATTCCTTCCATTTACTTCAAAAATTAGTTTATACATTGTTTATGAGATCCCAAGGGTCACCAAAATCCCCTTGGAATTGGAAATGAACAGTCTAGAATTATTTATTACTATTCTTTTGGAAATAATTCACACCGATAGACAATGTATGTCATTGGAGAGTCAGATATAAACGCGAACTTTTTCACTTGCCTTTGTTTAGTCCTGAATTTCATAAAAGTGACCAACAACTTGACAATATATGTCATCAGGGAATCGAGTATAAACCCAAAATTTCATACTTGCCTTTGTTTGGTTCTGATATTTGTAAAAGTGCCCGATCGCCTGACAATATATATCGTCGTGGAGTCAGGTATAAACCCAAACTTTCATACTTTCCTTTGTTTAGTTTTGAAGTTCAGGAAGAGACTCGACATCCTAACATCAAAGGGAACTTCAAAATTAATTAACTTCTGATCAATCCTCCCCCCATGAGTGGAAATGGGCCCCATTACATCAACACTATTCAACAAGTGAGGAAAATGAAGTTCAATATGTTCTTGAGTAAGCCACTTACCCTAATGAGAAAACTAACTATCTTGAACCACTTGGTATAGGTGAATGTTTTACTTCAAGTTTTTCAGAGTAGCCTCCATAACCTAAATGCTTTGTAATGGAGAAACAACTTCTAGATTCAATTTAGTATTACTAAGTTCCTTAACAACTTCTACAACATCAAATAATGGAGTGAAATAAGGCTTCAACAGTTCTACATTGAAGACTGGATGAATACTTAGAAATGGGGCCATGTTAAGCTCAAATGCATTTTCACCAACTTTCTTGATGATCTTATATGGACCATACGAAAGAGGATGAAGCTTCCTATTTGGACCTTGTAATATTTCATTTTTAATGTGCAACCACACCTTATCCCCCACTTGAAAAGTATGAGGGGTTTGATGCTTATCATGCCTCTCCTTATATTTCTTATTGGTATTTTCTAAGATTTCATGAATCTGTTGTTGCAGGTGATGAATTCTATCAATAAACCTCATTTCCTTCTCTTCCTCCTTATCCACAAATGGTACGAAATCAGGTTGAAGGATTGGTATGACAACATTCATGGGTGCTAATGGGTGATAACCAAGAAAAAATTCAAATGGGTTGTGGCCTATTGGTCTATGCCTTTCCCTGTTGTAGCTATGTTGAACATACAAAAGACTTTCATCCCATGTGTGTGGATTTTTAAATGATACATTCGTAGAAGTTGGATAATCATTTTATTTGCTACCTTTGTTTGGCTATCTTTGAGGGTGGAATATAGTAGACTTTGATAATCGTGTGTACATGTTTTCCCATAGTGAAGACCAAAACTTGCTGAGAAATCTATTGTCCCTATCTGAAATAAAGTTTTTTGGAAGGCAAAAATGAACCCAAAAATGCTCAAATAAAATCTTTGCAGTGTCCTTTGCGTTTTAATAAGCCACTAATATTGTCATTTTTGAAAATATATCTACCACAACATACACACAATCATGCCCACATCTGGTGGTAGGAAGACCAGACATAAAATCCATAGAAACTGAGTGCCAAGGTTTTCCTGGGATAGGAAGTGGTAAATATAAACCCAACTTACGATTTCAAGCTTTGCAATAGACATGTTGTACAAACTTGAATGTATGAAATTGCATCATTCTTCATTTTTTGCCAATAAAAATATATTTGAAGTATAGTGGTAATCTTACCTATTCCAAAATGACCTGCAACCTTGTTGTAGTGAGTTTCCCATATCAATTTTTTTGTGTTTTACATCAGGAAGACATATTTGGCAAAGGTGGAAAAGAATTACATCTTACAAATAGAAATAATTTGCATGCTTACCTTCCACAAGTTGATTGTAGACATCAACAAATTCATTATCATGACCATACAAATCAGCCCAAGTTTTTGTTTGGTGACCACATGATTCCAACGCCATGCTTATAGTTGTGATTGGAGGCATGCTCAAAAAATTTGCTACTTTATTGGTACTTCCTTTCTTATGACAAATATTAAAATTAAATTGTTGAAGATAGGTTGACCATCTTTGGTGTCTATCATTCTACAACTTTCCTTGTCTTTACAAAAATTGAAGAGGTTTGTGATCCATGTGGATGATGGTTTCCTTGCCCAAAATATAATGCTTCCATTTCTTACAAGCTTGAACGATGTCATATATCTCCTTGTCATAGGTGGGACACCTACAGACTGTATCAAAAAAATTCTCACTATGGTATGCCTTCAGATGACCATTTTGCATAAGAAATGCTCCTAGGGCATATTTTGATGCATTAGTCTATATTTCAAATGACTATTGTAAATCAGGAAGAGATAAAACTGGTGTAGAACATAACATTTGTTTTAAGTCCTTGGATTCTTTTTGTTGAGATCCTTTTCACTTGAATCTATATTGCACTGCTCCATGCATTGATTGATTTAAAGGCCAAGACAAATGTGAAAATCCAAACAAAAATCTGCGATAAAAAATTGCCAACCCTAGGAAGCTACGCAACTCTGTGAGATTTCTAGAAGATGGCCAATCTTTAATCACTTGTATCTTTTTAGGATCTAATGAAAACCCTCACTGTCAATGACATATCCTAAATATTTAATATTCTACATACCAAAAGAGAACTTTTCTTTATGTGCATAGAGCCCATGATCCTGCAAAGTTGAAATTACTTGTTCCACGTGCTGGAGATACTCCTCCCAGTTTTTTCTAAAGATGCGTATATCATCCAGATATACCACTACAAAAGAATAAGTGAATGACCAAAGTACATCATTCATCAGCCTCATGAATGTGGTTGTGGAATTTGTTAGGAAAAAAAGAATCACCAACCATTCAAATAATCCCTCCTTAGATTTAAAAGTAGTCTTCCACACATCTGCTAGATCAATTGGTACTTTATGGTACCCAGATTTCAAATCAATTTTAGTAAAGAATTTAGCCCCTCTAAGCTGGTCCAAAAGATCATTTATCTAAGGAATGGGATATATATTTTTCATAGTGATTTTATTCAATGCCTGATAGTCGATATAGAGTCTCCATGTTCCATCCTTTTTCTTCGCAAGAGCAATTGGATGGCTACAAGGTGATGCACTTGGATGAATATGTCATTCTGAATAAATTCTTGTATCTTTATTTTGATTTCATCATTTCTAGTGTTGACCTCCTATACTCTGGTTCATTAGGCAATGGAGTTCCTAGTATCAAATCAATAGAGTGTCTAACTTGGTAGTGTGGGGTACCTCATTTGGTAATTCAAATACATTCTGATATTTTATCAAAATCTGATCCATTGATCTTTTTTCTCTGTTGTGGTACTCACACTAGCATGATAATTACATACAATTTTTTTTCTCTTCCTCACAATGAATCATAAATTAAAAAAACATTCTAGTTTGGGATATCAATCTTCTACATTATTTTTCACTAATCCAAGATGCAGAGTCTATAGTAGTTACCTCTGGTATCCGATACTTCTTTTCACCCAATTTAATTATCACTCTATGTGGGCTAGATTCATATACATCATAGCGTTGATACATGTATGGTTGACCCAACAAGACATCACAAACATAAAGAGGAGATACATCACAAATTAGCTCATCTTTGAAGGGCTTGACAGAATATTGAAGATGGAATTTCTTGTCAACTTTGATATCTCTCCCTTGGCTTACCCATCCCATGGAGTAGGGTTTAAGGTATGTTGTCTTCAAATTCAACCTTTTCTTGGTCAAAAAAATATTAAATTATTTTGGATACCACTATCTACAATATAATGCAAGGCCTTTCCTCCAACCCACATCTATGAATGGAACAATCTCAACTCATCATCATGGGACACTATTTTTGCAGTGGCTACTATGGCATATGGGTCAGCCTCAATGACCTGTTCATTATATTTTTGTTTTCAATAATATGTCATCTCATTCTCAACATCTTCTTCATGTGTCTCCATCACCAATTTTTTTATAGTTCTGCAACATTTAGTATTATGAGAGAGACTCTTATGGAATTCACACCACATACCTATTTCTTATTGTGTTTTCTTCACATTCCATGCCTTCTTTTTTGGTGAACTGGAAAATGGCTCTTTGTTTGTTTGTTTCCCTCCAGTTTTAATACTTTCACCTTTCCATTTGTTGTTCGTGAAATTATCGCTCCTTCCCTTTTTCTTGAATTTTTCCTCAATCTTGGAAGAATATTTTAAATCATTGGATAATGTCTCTATATTCAAGAAGTCAATTTCAGTTTGGATATACCGTTGAAGTCCACTCTGATATTTCAAAACTTGATGTTTCTATGGGTCTTTAATGCCAAGTTTTGCGGAGAGTGCATGAAATGTGTTGGTATACTCTCGAACTTATTGGTCCTTCTATCGGAGAAATTTCCTCGACATATAATTCTATTCATAGGTATCCTTAGGGAAATACTCCTCTTTTATGTTTTCTACAAAGTCTTCCCATGTGGGTTTTTCATAAAAAAATATGAATCCTTGGCCATCTTGGGTTTCCCAGGATATCATTTTAACTTCCCATGCTAGCTTCACATGAGTCTCATCTTTGAGGAGAGAAAAGGTGATTTTTTATGTATCCGAGAAGTTGTTAATAGAAAAATATATTTCGAGCTTGGATACGAGTCATCAACAACATTTGCATCAATTTTCCCTTGAAATTTAGGAGTGTCAAAATTCACCTTCTTTTTGAATGGGGTGTATCCTCCAAACGTGGAATTTTTGGTATTTGTTCGTGAACCTCAATTTTCAAGTATCTGATAAAATTGCTCCATCATTTCCTCATGTTGCTTGTTTAAAGATTCTTCCATAATGTTTTGAATGATTCTTTGATTCCATTAATCTATGGCCTTACCATCTATGATCGTGTGCGTCTTAAAGGTATATAATCTAAAAGATCCCTTGTTTTCCACCCAAACCTCTATTAGACTGACCGTGTGCAATGGGACATACAAGAGCGAACAAGCTCTAATACCACTAATCTGAAATATAGTTTCAGAGTACAATACTTGGTGTATAACATGTGGTATTGTCAAGTTTGTTCAAGTGTAAAATTTTAAAAACAACAATATGTGAGCCAAAAATTCATTCCATTTACTTCTAAAAATAGTTTATACATTGTTTATGAGATCCTAAGAGTCGCCAGAATCCCCTTGGAATTGGAAATGAACAACTTGGAGAGTTGGGTATAAACCAGAACTTTCTTACTTTCCTTTGTTTAGCTATGAAGTTCATAAAAGTGCCCGACTGCTCGACAATATATGTCCTTGGGGAGTCAGGTATAAACCCAAACTTTCATACTTTTCTGTGTTTAATTCTAAATCTTGTAAAAGTAGCCGACCGCCCAATAATATATATGTCATTGGGGAATCGGGTATAAACCCAAACTTTCATACTTGTCTTTTCTTAGTTGTGAAGTTCGGGAAGAGACTCGACACCCAAAATTTAAAGGAACTTCAAAATTAATTAACTTCTTATCAATGTTGAGACATGTATGTATGGTGTTGTAGGGAATAGTGCAGGAGCATATTGGTGGAGGTGGCTAGAATATGGTGGGCAAGGATCCCATATTATAAGATAAGACAAATAATTTCATTCAAAAAAGGTCATATCATGTTGGAGTATATTCCATGTTGAGAAAGAGGAGTTAAGAGTGGATATGGTTGAGAAGGATGGAAAATGTTGCAGCTAGATGTTAGAAAAGGAGAAAGAATAAGTATTTTTATGATCCTAATGCAGATTTTTCTATAATTATTTAACAAATTTAAAGGATATTCTACTATCCAACTCCATTTTTTGATTTCATGCTCACAAACTTGTTACCCGGTGCATCTGATGTAGAAACATTCGGGCTAACAAGCAATCTTGTATCACCAAAAATATATCTTCTTTTTTATGATCGTGTTTTTCATTCTTCTTGTAGGTTGGAGATTCAAGAGAACAATTTGGATTATTTAAGGATAAAATATTACTTTTATCAAGACTTGGATTTCATTTCAAAAATCAAAGGCAAACATGTTGTTATATGGAAGTATTATGTTGCATAATTTCAAGGTTCCAAAGGTTGAATGGATAAGATGACATATTATAAATTGAAAATTAATTAATTAACTCATTTTGGATGCTTAATAAGTTTGCATAATGAAAGTCACCTTTGGCATTCCATTCTTTTTGTATTCTTTCATTTTTTGTGCCTAAAATGAAGGGAAAAACTAGTGTTTTTTGTGAAAATAATTAAAGACTCTTCAATTTCCCAAATAGCACAACTTGATTCTTATTTTTATTTATTGTTAAAATTATTTTACAACATAAGGTAATTTGATATAGTTTATTAATCTTTTGGAAGCATTTAATAAGGAATTTTAAGCAAATATATAGAAATTTTAAAAGACAACTAGAGGGAAACGAAATGGAAGATTTGGGTGCCTCTTTGGCATGCCTCAAAATGTTTCTAATTACTATAAAATTCAACATTTTATGGTGTTAAAAGGAATAAATAAACAAGATAAAGATTGGAGAAAGAACTTGCAGGTTGCTTGAGAGAGTTGCATGAGGAAGAGTACAAGCAATTAGCTTGCCAAGAGGAGAGAGATAGAGGAAGAGGAAGAAGAGTTTTAAGTTTTGTTGTAGGTGTTCAAGGAAGCCATGAGAGCTGTAATATGAATGGAAAAATCATATTTCAAAATATGAGAGAAGCCAAGAAGGTGTGAAGGCATGAAGATTTGAAGGCTTGTAGGCATGAATTGCCCAGGAACATTGTAAAATTTCTAAATTTAGCCTCTTGTTGTAATCCTCCATACATGTAATTATTCTTGAAGGATTTTGTAATAAATATATGTTTCAATATTTGATTAAAATGTGTTTATGTGGGTGATTTTATGTGTAAAAGCTACATGATTGGGTATTTTGGTAAGATCCATCAATCTTGATTGCATCAAATGGTACCAGAGTTAGAGATCTTGAGTGTGTAAGTAGATCATAGAATGTGAAGTAATTTGCGCTAGGATGTTGGGTTTTATGAAATGTGTATGAGAATTTTGGTGTTCCTCCAATAAAGGTTAAATTTGAGTAAAAGGTGCACATAGTTCCTCCACTAAGAGACAGTGGGTAGAGCAAGTGGCAAGTGTGTGTTTTTGAAATCTTTGTTGGGTAGAGGATAAAATGGATTTTTTTTTGGCTTATAATTTGAATTTGAAGATGAAAAGGAGGAAGAGATTGGGATTGGTTGTGGGAAATACCTTGGTCATTTCAATTCTTGTCTAGACAAAAAATGTGCATGGCTGAAATGAGGAGTATGATGAGAGGCTTGAGGGAGACCAAAGTAGCAATGGAAAAGATAAAACCAGAGGAAAATGTGGGTCTGAGGGATTCCAATTATTTTTCTAAAAAATATGCATTTATAAATGAATTTGTATGTGTGAGTGAAGAGGAACGAGGAAATATTACATTAGTATTTCTTAATGATAGTGTAAAGGAAGAGATAAAAGGTGAAGTTGTAGAGCTTGAGAACAAGGAAGATGAGAGTGAAATACATGATAAGAGTCCTTTGGAGGGCATGCAGGTATTTGAAAGTGAAACCAAGACTAAAGAAGATCTTGTAGTAGTGAAAGAAAAAGAGGTGATGTATACTATTTTTCATTTTTTTTCCTGTTAATGGGAAAGGTTTGGTTGATCCAAAAGAGAAGAGTGTCCTAAAGGGACTTGGGAACCTTTGTAACAAGGGTGGATAAAAGTGAATTTTGATGGCTCGTCGAAGGGAAACCCATTCCCTTTTGGTGCTGGTTTTTTGGCCAAAGATTGGAAAGTCGACCTTTTGGTGATCAGAGCATTTTGTTTGTGTGATGGAATGAATAATGAGGCTGAAGTGTAGGCGTCCCTCAATGTCATGTTGATGAGAAAAAAAACCTAAATGTTTCACGGATTCACTTAGAAGGGGACTCGTTGATCATTGTTAATGCTATTATCAAAGGGGATAGTATCAAATCATTGATTGACACCTTCAATAAATTTAAAATATCCCATGTAAAAAGAGGAGGGAACATTGTGGCAGACATTCTATAAAAGGTGGGGACATAATTAAATGAGGTGGAAAGTGTGGGGCTATATGAAGATTTCTAATAAATTGATGGAGCAAAGTTGGCATTGGATATGGTGTATGATGGTTGCAATCAGTGTCATCATTAATTGTGATGACCACCATTTGTATGCTCAAGTCATAGGATTTATACTCAAAGTATCATTTGCAGACACATGCCACCTTATTGAATGTGCATTAGGAAAAGGAAGAGCTAAAGGAACTATGGAATAAAATTTCACTCTTGTCTCTGCAAAATAGCAACAGAGTCTTTTAGCGGAGATCAAGGAAAAACACCTGAAGAGCATTTTTAAATTTGATGACCCTTTATTTTGGTAGACCATTAATTTAATTTTGGGAGAATCTTTCATAAAAATGGAGAATAAGTACCACTCCAATATCAATATTACCTCAACATTACTAGCATGGTCACTGGTACTAGGGTCAAAGGTGGAAGTGAAGCACATTCCGAGGGAATGTGTAAAAATAGAATGGTTTGGTGAGCTCTCCATTATTTTGGAAATGGTGAAATCAGGCATGGGACTATGAGCTCATAATAGAGACCAATGTATGGTGGCCAATATTGGCCCCTTGGTCCAACCCTTTTTGATTTTGGGTATATTCAGTAACCATGACACTTTCCATCAGGAAGCTCATCTTGGATTGGAGTCATTGCTTAAATGCCTATACAAGAGAGAAGGAATGAGTGCTAGTCAGAGTGAAGAATGAGACCAAAAAAGGAAAGACCGATTTCAAGCTTGAATATTATTGGATAGTTCTATTATACAACTCCATTTTTTTAGCCCAAGCTCACAAATTTTTTATCCGGTGTCTTTGATGCAGAAGCATTGGGATGCCAAGCAATCATGCATCGCCAAAAAAATATCTTCTTTTTTTATGAACATGTTTTTCATTCTCAGTGTAGGTTTAATCTTCAAGAGAACATTTTGGAGTGTTGAAGGATAAAATATTAGTTTTATCAAGTCTTAGATTTTATTTAAAAAATCAGAGGCAAACATAGTGTTATATGGAAGTATTATATTGCACAATTTCAAGGTTCCAAAGGTTGAATGTATTAGTTGAAATATTATAAATTGACCATTAATTAATTTTCTCACTTTTGATGCCTAAGGAAGTTTTCATAAGGCAAGTCACCTTTGGCATTCCATTCTTGTTGTATTCTTTCATTTTTGGTGCCTAAAATGAACGGAAAAGCTAGTGATTTTGGAGAAAATAATTAAAGACTTCAATTTCCCAAATAGCACAACTTGATTCTTTTTTTTATTCATTTTCAACATACTTCAAAATATAAATTATTTGGATCTAGTTTAGCAAGATTTTGGAAGCATTTAATGAGGAATTTTAAGAAAATATAGAAGAATTTATAAAGACAATTGGAGGGAAATGAAAGGGCAGATTTAGGTGCCTTTTTGTAATGCCTCAAAAGGTTTCTAATTACTATAAAATGCATCCTTTGATGTTTTTAAAAGAAATATATCAACAAAATAAAGGTTGGAGAAAGAACTTCCAGGGTGCTTCAGAGAGTTGAATGAGGAAGAGTGTAGGCAATTAGCTTCCTGAGAGGAGAGAGAGATAGAGAAGAGGAAGAAGAGTTTGAAGTTGTGTTTTAGGTGTTAAAGGAAGCCATGGGAGCTGAAATATGAATGAAAAAATCATATTTCAAAAGAGGAGATAAGTCAAGAAGGTATGAAGGCATGAAGATTTGAAGGCTTGTAGGCATGAATTGCCTAGGAAAATTGTAAAATTTCTAAATTTGGTCTATTATTGTATTCCTCCATTTGTTGAAGGATTTTCTTTATAAATATATTTTCAATATTTGATTTAAATATGTTTATGTGGGAAAGATGATGTGTAAAAGCTACAAGATTTGATAGTTTGATAAGATCCCCAAATCTTGATTGCATCATTCTTTCCATTCCTCATGTGCATTCTAGTGGATATGCACCAATCTAATTTTGTTTCTATATCCTCATATGTATCCTTTATTAAATCTTCATCCCTATTTATTAGTTTCTTTATACATTAACATCATATTTCCTTCTCTAGAGGATCCCCTTACCATCATTATTTCCTACGAGTTACATATCATCTAACACATCCCCTTTAAGATTAACTCCCTCCCACAAGAAAGGAGAAATAACCAACTGTATTATATCCCATTCGGGTCAGTAAGGGTACATGTCCCTAATCCTCTTTAATGATGATGATTAATTACTAGGAATATTATTTCTCACATCCTTATCCTTAAATTTTGGATTCAATGGATATTTTGGTAGGTCTTTGTTGCATCATTTTGTAATCTTACTAACCTTTAAATATCTAAAACACCTTATAAGAATGCATTTGAAATCCAAAATTTGAACCTAGTCCCCCCATAATAGACATGAAACTAATCACTCATATGATAGCTTCATTCAAAATCACCTTTAGATAAATCCTATTATATGTAGCCAAGCGCCTTCCTTTCATGCCTAAGGATTTCTTAAAAAATTCCCCTAGTAAATCTCTAATCATCATAAAATATCATAGGCACCTAATTCATGTGGAAGTTTGTATATATGAGTTCATAATGGTGCTTATCTATCAACTCCTTGGTCAATTCAAGTACAAGTGAATAATTCCTAATATAAAGTGACATGCTTCCCATGAGCCAACAATATCGTACAAAAATATTGTTCTAATCTATTTTTGACAAAAAAAAATCATTTGAATTAAAAACTAATTCCAATAATTAGCCTTAGGTATGGTACAATTAAATTTAAGATTGACCCAAGTCTTGACTATTTCTATTGAACACAAAAACTAATGAAATGTGTGGTCACATCTATTATCTTAAGTTTATCCATTATTTGTTTTTAAAAAAACTAGGATATTGATGGAGGGAACGTAAAAATCCACCTCCACATTAACGTTGAAAAATAATTGTATAATAGAAAATGGTGAGAAATGCTAGGAGTAGAGATCACTCACCAATATCCTATGGTATACATTAAGAAAACAAATCCAACCCTTAAGTTCAAGTTTCATTAGCACAACCAAATGGATGAAGGGTGTTAATGCATAGCTCAAACAACAAGGGGAATTTGGTATTCCTTTTGAAGGATATTGCTTATGGATTTGATTATGACTTAAAATGACTGATGTAGTGATATATCTAAGAGAAAATGTAAGATTGGAGAAGGCTTTGTGCACCTTGAAATGAATTAGGAGGTTATATGTATTGAAACTGCAATTTCCAGTCACAGAGATGTCGCAGACTGAAACTGTTCTGGATCTGGGACTCTGGAACTTGTAGCTTTTGACTATGAAAATTTGAGGCTTCTAGGAACAAGTCAACTTTTTAGGTACAAGTTGAGATTCGAATACACCCCTCTATTTTTTATTGTGTACTTTCTTATTTTGATCTTTGAGACAACCCAAAAATACCCCAATCCAATTCCATAAATCCTCGAACCTGTTCCTGCACACAGAAAAAGGGAAATTTTTTTGTGGAAGGGGGATTGTCTTGGTAAAGCCCCAGTTTAGGAATTAACCTTGAATTGAAATGAAGTAAGGAATGCTAATATGTAATAGAGGTTAGATCTAAAATGAAGTGTATCATGCAATGTAAATACTCTTACCTCTTTGAATGTGATAAAGAATGTTGATGCAATAGCTTTGACTCCACACAAAACCAAAATGAAATCATGCAAGACAAAACCTTATGAATATGTTTTGTAAATCACCAATGAATGAATGATGAATGAAGAAATGATGCCAATGTCCTTCCAAGAAACTCTTTTTCCTGGCCTCAATGGGGAAAGAATCTTGATGTATGGAAGACACCTTGAATACTTGAAGACTTGAATGCTAGAATGTCACTTGAAATTGCACTTGGATGCTCAATACTTTATTTGATTTCTTTCTCAATGGTTTCTTGAAAATAATAGCTTTATGCTCATGATGATGATATGTCTCTCCTTAAAATAAAGGAAGAGGGAGATCCTTTATAGTGGATTCAGAAACAAAATTACTCAGGCCGGGCATGGATTTGGAACCTCGATGAATGTGTCAGATAGGATCCAGGGCCCAATCTTGGATCAAAAACCATGGGGTGCAGTTGAACTTCGATTGCACCTCTCTAGAAAGTTTCTTCCTTGTGATTGGAGGGCATCACCTATAATGTTTACGGGATCTGGAAGGTCAGTTGATTCTGATATTGGGAGCCAATTCCAAGATCATAAAAGGAAGGGAAATTTTTCAATTGGATGGAAATAGGGTAGGATTCTTAATCCTACCTTGATTTTTCATAAATTAGGGAGGATTAGGGAAGAAACAAGGATCTATATGTTAATAAAGTGTACATTTAAGTGCAATATGAAGCCCAATCAAAGGAACCACACTAAAGCGGGCCCAAAATGATCCTAAATTGAGCACAAATCAAGTGCTTACTTTTAAGGATGACACATTTAGCCCCCACTTTAGCGAGAGTATGAGGCAATCTCATAATCGCGGTAAAGGAAGAGATGAAAGAGAGAAAGATACAAGAGAGACAGTGATCATGGTGAAAAAGAGAGATTATACATCACTAAGATTAAGGACCTCAAGCCCCTAAACAAAGGATCTCAACTCAACATCTATGCATAAGGACACAAAACAAAAACAAAACAACAGACACATACAAGAAAGAAAAAGAGGATTAGCACTAAAAAACCCCAAATTAATTAGTGAAGTGATCTTGATCAAACATATCCCATCCACTAATATCATATCTAGGAAGCTATTGCAAGAACATAAGAGATCACAAGGAAAAGGGAGAGAGTGACCACAAAGATGATTCCAACTCTATGATCTGGCCTACTGGAAAACCATGAGGGAAAAGAGAGAGAGAGACCATGAACCCATAGGCTATCATGCTAGCAGGCTATCTATGTAGTGCTAGGTGATTCATGGAGAGAGAGAGAGAGAGAGGGGGGAGAGAGAGAGAGAAAGAGAGAGAGAGA
>MU225808.1:3019529-3030439 GCA_018584345.1 Thuja plicata | reverse complement strand
GAGAGAGAGAGAGAGAGAGAGAGAGAGAGAGAGAGAGAGAGAGAGAGAGAGAGATGCACAAATTAAGGAGACTTTGAGAAAGACTGCACTCGTGGGTGGCTTAAAAATGTTTTGTGCTCAGGGATGGCTTACAAATATTTTGTTCTCATGGGCGTCTTAGGAGATTAGGCATGTGTAAAATCATTTTCTTCCACAAGGATCAAAAAGGAGGTCATGCATGTGGAAAATAATTGCCTTCCACAATGATCAAAAAGCAGATCGTGCATGTGGAAGAGCATTGTCTTCCATAAGGATTTTTAAGGAGATCAGGCATGTGGAAAAGAATTATCTTCCACAAGGATATGTATGTTCATGTGTGTGCGGTCATTCTAGGGACCATGTGCTAATATACAAAAAGGGACACGCATATTCCCCCTCCTTATGGTGGCAACATAGATGTCATCATAAGGAAATATAATACCTACTTCCATCAACAAGGAGATAGCCTTAGACAAAAATGTATGCCATAAACTTAGCCAAGAGTGATGACTCTCATGAGCTAAGGAAAATAGATAATTTTGAAAGGATATGCCTCTTGTGGGAAGAGACCCTTGAAAAAAAATCTTGTTAGAAAGACATCTACCATCAAGAATAGTTCTTGAACAAAAATAACATCTTCAGGATAAAGAGGAGCGAGAGAACAAGAATTCTCCCATTTATCCCCCTATCATTAGGTGAAATAGGGATTCTTATTGAAGGATAGAAAAATTTGAATCACAGAGTAAGAACATAGATTTATAAAGAATATGGTTTTGAAAAATAAGAAGAGGTAGTGTTCAAGGATGCACACCTCTTGTATAAGAGAGAATCCCAAATTAAAACAATTAATTCTTTATAAGAAAAGAATGTCACATGATAAAAAAAAATCCATTGTACTGAGGAAAGTAGATCCTTAGAAAAAGAGAGAAGAATATACAAACAATATTTCCCCCCAAGTATGAAGGAAAGATAGAATATAATACACCCTTAATTATAGCCTCAAGATATGCAATTCCAAGTAAAATAAGTTGCACATGTAATGTAAATCAGACATATTTAAGCTAGAAAAGATATGAAAAGGAATAAAATCACCAAGGAAGGAAAAGAATATTATCAGTAAATGATAGACATGCCCTTTTTAAGGCATGCAATAGGTTGTTAAGAAAATATGTTATTATCTTGCGTGAAACAAAGAGCTCATGCCAAAAGAATGCATTATCATAGAATGATAACAACTCCAAGAAATAAAATGAGAGAGGGAAGAATGTCGCCTTATGTATACTTAGTTATCAACCCGATCATACATGATATACACTTCCAATTAAGGTAGAGATTTTAGGAGGATACTAATCTCATGAAGGAAAAAGATCCATGAACAAGCAAGTCCATACATGGAAGGACATCGTAGTATAAAAGAGTTAAAACCAAAAAAGATAATGGATCCTTTGTAAGAGAGAGAAATAAATCCAATATATTCCCTATGTGTTAGATCTCTTATAATAAACATATGATTTCAAGGAAACATAAGGTTGCAACTCAGGATGTAAATCTCCTGAAAAAGAGAAGATCCTTGTGTAAAACAACAAATCCATGCAAGAAAGAACATGAAATTATAAAAGATGCAAGTCCATAAGGGATATTGGATGAATTGGAGAGGAAGGAAAAATTATTCTCCCTAATAGGTTTCTATTTATAATAGACATTTGATTTCAAATGCAAGCATAAGGTTGCAACTTAGGATGTCAATCTCCTGAAAAAAGAGAATATCCTTATGTAAAACAACAAATGTATGCAAAAAAGGATTTCATGGTATAAAAATATAACAAATGGATCCTTTGAGATGAATAAGAGAGTGAAATAGGACCCTTTCCCCCCAAGTGAGGAGACAAGGAAAAAGGACTATTATGTTGCTCACCAAGTATGATAATGATTCTATAAAGGATAGGCTAGAAATGTCACATAGTGAGGAGAAACATAATAGGGATGTGGATATATTAGATAGAATGATCATGAAAATGTATCATTCATCATTTCAATTCATTTGAGTAATACCACATTCAATGAATTCTTGAATTTTACACTTCAAATCATAACATTCACTAGTCTTATGGCCATGAATTTAATGAAACATACAAATGGAAGAATAGTTTTTCTTTTGTTTGTTATTTTTTATCTTATTCTTCAAAGGAAGAGTAATTAAGTTGGGCTTAAGAAGCTCAAACGAAATAGAATCTTGTTGTGAGGAGAAAGTGGGAGGAGAAAGTATATATTGATTGGGTAAAGAGGAAGATTGGAAACCAAAAGTTTCTTTTGAAAAACTTCTCTCATTAGGAAGATTTGATGTATCAATAAGATAATATGATCCTTTAGGTGGAAGGCGGTTGAAATTTAAGGAAGACCAATCAATATCCACACATTCCCTAGATAGATTTGTTTGGTTTTCAAAGTCAAATGTCTTGTCCTTGCTATGAAATATTGGTGTGAATTCTAAGGTTCCCCAATCATCATCTTGAAGAGTTGACGGACTGCCTATTTATATTTGAGAAAGATTTGAAGAAGGAAATGGAGATTGAATAGTGTTGATTTGATTAGGATCCTTATGTTCTAAGGTTGGATTTGTAGAAGGAAAGAAATAAAGGGTACTATCCTCTTCAGTATATGTGTATGGCACTGCATGGTAATCGGGTTGCTTAGCACCTTTTAGAACAAACATTGGTTTGTTTTGAGGGGTATCTTGAATGGTATTTACTTGATTAAGTTCTTTGTTCTCAAAAGATTCATTTGGAACAGGGAGAGAATCAAGAATATCATCCTCTACTTCTAAGGTAGTTTTAAAAGAGTAAAAATCAGAACTTATTTGTTCTTCATCTCTAGAGGGAAGATGAGTGGAATAGAGAGGAGAAGTGCAATTAAGGGAATTTTCAATAATATCACCCTTTTCATCACAAATCATTCTCTTGCACAAAGATAGTCTCATGGGGGAGGCACATATCAAGATAATAATCAACATTATTATCTAATGGTTCATCCCAAAGAGGGATATTATTGTGATAAGGCTTAAAAGTAGGCTCTTGCATCAATATGTATTCATGATTGAGAGAATATTTGAGAGAGAAATCATTGACTAGTTCATAACGAGGCTTATTGTAAACCCTAAATCCTTGTATCACATTGATTAACTTTTTGTGAAATGAGAGTTTAGGAGGTGTGGAGGAAGATTTAGTAGAGATGAGGTCATCAAGGGATTCATATAACATATCAAAAGCTTCACTACTAAATGGATCATCAAAAGAAGTAAAGTTTTGGACAAAGAAATTAGACATTTGGTAATGAAACAAGCTAATATTATGAAACAAAATAGAAAATGAACTAACAATGCAAGAAAAGAAAATATTTTTGGATTTTTATTTTTTTGAAACATGCAAGAATTAAAAGGACATGAAAGAATGCAATGGATCAATAATAGTGATTAAAACAATGCATACAAAGCAGATCTAGAAGCATAACATGCATACAAAGGATATCTAAACACCAAAATCAAAAGAGGAAATGTCATAAGTCAGGTTCACCAAAATGTATATAGAAAACCTTAAGTTTAAGTTTGATTAGCACAACCAAATTGATGAAGGGTGCCAATGCATAGCTCAAAAAAAAGGGGAATTTGGTATTCCTTTTGAGGGATATTGATTATGGATTTGATTATGAATGAAAATGACTGATGCAATGATAGATCTGAGATAAAATGCAAGATTGGAGAATGATTTTTGCACCTTGAAATTAATTAGGGGGTTATATTCCTTGAAACTATAATTTCCAATCACAGAGATGTCATAGATAGAAACCGTTCTAGATCTGAGACCCTGACAATTATAAATTCCAATCGTGAAAATATGAGGCTTCTAGGAACAAGTCAATTTTTAAGATATAGGTCAAGATTTGACTACACCCCTCTATTTCAATTGTGTACTTTTTGATTATGATCTCAGAGACAACCCCAAAAATTCCTGAATCCAATTTCACAGATCCTGAAACCTGTTCCTACACACAAAAAAATGGAAATTATTTTGTGGAAGGGAGGCTTTCCTTGGTCAAGCCCCATTTTATGAATTAACCTTGAATTGAAATGAAGTAAGGATGTTGATATGTAATAGAGATTAGATCTGAAATGAAGTTTATAATGCAATTTAGATACTCTTACCTCTTTGAATGTGATCAAGAATGTTAATGCAATATCTTTGACTCCATACAAAACCAGAAGGAAATCATACAAGACAACACCTTATGAAGATGTTTTGTAAATTGACAATGAATGATTGAGGAATGAAGAAATGTTGCCAATGTTCTTCCAAGAAACTCATTTTCTTGGCCTTAATGGGGAAAGAAGCTTGATCTATGGAAGACACCTTGAATAATTGAAGACTTGAATGCTAGAATGCCACTTGAAATTGTACTTGGATGCTCAATACTTAAATTGATTACTTTCTCAATGTTTGCTTGACAATAATAGTTGCATGTTCATAATGATGATATGTCTCTCCTTAAAATGAATCAAGAGGGAGATCCCTTTATAGTGCATTCAGAAACAAAATTACATAGGTCAACCATGGATCCAAAAGCCTGATGAATGTGCCAGTCGCCAGATAGGACCCAGGAACCAATCTTGGATCAAAAACCCAGGGGAAAGTTGAAATTCAACTGTACCCCATTGGGGTGCAGTCGAACTTCGACTGCACCATTCTAGAAAGTTGCTTTCTTTTGATTGGAGGGCATGACCTATAATATTTTTTGGGATCAAGAAGGTCAATTAATTCCAATATCGGGAGACAATTCCAAGATCTTAAAAGGAAGGGGATTTTTCAATTGGATTAAAATAGGGGAACATTCTTAGAAATAAGATCCTACCTCAATTTTGCACAAATTATGGAGGATTAGGGAAGAAACAAGGACCCATATGTTAATAAAGTGTACATTAAAGTTCAATATGAAACCCATTCAAAGGAACCACACTAAAGCGGGCCCAAAATGATCCTAAATTGAGCACAAATCAAGTGCTTAATTTTTAGGACGATACACTAATATACTACAATTCTTGTATCTAGGTTCCTACACATTCCTTTCATTGTCTAGTTTATGATCTAAAGAACCAGGAATCTTTCAAAGAATTGATTATTTGCATCAATCTAGTTTACATTCCTTCTCTTCTCTTGACCTATGATGTTGAGGATGGATCCTTAAATCTTATTTTTCCTCATTTGACCTTTACACCCCTTTAATTTATAATGATACTTCTACCATTCTACTTCAATATTTGCATCAATCTTGTTTTCATTCCTTACCTTCTCTTGACCTATGATGTTGAAGGAAGGATCCTTAAATCTCATTTTTCCTCTTCTGACCTTTTCACCCCATTTATTTTTTAATTATACTTCCACAATTTTACCAATATTATAATTTTTATATGATAAAACAAAATTAAAAACTTTTAGTGTTACTATTATATGGTTGTTAGTAATATTATAATATTTATGAGAAAGTAATGATATATGGTACTTTTCTATATTATTATATGATTTGTTGAAATATGAAAATATGAAATTATAATTAGAATAGATATCTTAATTAGACACATCTAAAAAATACTAGTAAGCTCTTGAAAAGCAGTATACAAGCATCTCATATTCACTACAATTTTCAGGGTAAAAAATAAAAGTTATATATATATATATATATAATTAAATAATTTTTAAATAAATAATTGTAAATTTTATTAAAATGATTAAAATTGATATTATTATACTTATATTAATATATTGTATATATGTCTTTGGATGTGTAGTGTTGTAGGTTAAATACTTCATTAGTGAAGTGACCACCAAGGTTCAAATCCTTGTTGAGTCATTGTGCTCGCAAACCTTGTGCCTTTGTTAGACCATTGAGCTTGTAGGTTTAAACAAGACAAGTGTGGAGATGAGCTCCCCCATTTGTGCCCTCGCCTATTTGTAACTTTAAGTCAAACACATTTTACGTGGAGAAAGAGGGAATGTCATGCCAATGTGACACACACACACACACACACACAGACTTTATTTTACTTAAATTAATTTGATTTACCCCACTTACATACACTTGCACACATGACCCACATAGGAATACATGCATACGAACACATAAATTTTAACTTGTTTAAGAGTTATTTTATTTTACTTTTAAATATTTGTCAATGTGACACACAATTCCTTCTTGTCTTTTACCTAATAATAGTAAATGTTTCATTCAATTTTAAGTACAAAATAAGAGAATTTTTTATTTTTTTATTTAAATTTTATCAAGCAATTTATGCTATGTAATGTGGTTGTGTCTCTTTGTTACATTGTCAAATTTATATTTTTAAGTTGATTTTTTTTATAAATAAGGGGTCCTAGCTAAGGAAATTATATTATTAATTATAGCTATCTGTAACTACAACAAAGGCATAAAATAGGGCTTTTTCTTCCCCAAATACTATCATTTTCCCCTTTTACTTAGTCCTAGCTTAAAAAATCCAGAGAAGATTTGCAGACATCAAAAACCATATATTTAATCCTTTATATTCCATCATTAGGTTTTAATTATCTACTAGCAAAAAAACTACAGATACTAAACTAACTATCAATTGTCCTGATAATGTCTGTGGAAACTGTAAAAAAAGAAGACTATACAAAATATCAACTTTCAAAATCATTCATAGAGAATCAAAATCTACTTTTCACGCCCCTGAAGAAGGGCCTACTTCCAAATCTGGCTCTAGTGGGGGTCTTAAATCCTCTTCTTGATCTTCTCCCAATGATGATGGGAACCAACTCTACCAATAAGAACCATAGATTTCAAGTGCCTACTTCAAAATCCTGCTCTAGTGGGGGGTCTTAACTCCTCTTCTTGAGCTTCTCTCAATGATGATGGGAACCAACTCCACCAATTAGGACCATAGATTTCATGTGCCTACTTCCAAATTCTACTCTAGTGGGGGGTCTTAAATATTCTTCTTGAGCTTCTCCCAATGATGATGGGAACCAACTCCACCAATTAGGACCATAGATTTCAGGTGCTTGGCATATTCATCCTCATCTTCTTCTCCCTCGAAGGAACTTTCACTCCCTATATCATCATATTTGTACTTTAATACCCAATCCTCTATCTCATTTATCATGTCCCCAATCACCTTCCCCAGTATGTCAGTGATGCCCAAGACTCTTTTGAGGAATCTTAATCTTCTTTGCATAATAATCTCTTTCCATTCTTTTTCCTTGTATTCCTAGAAAGTAAGGATAAAAAAATCTTCTAGTTGACCCCCTAATACATCTTAGAAAATAGGTTAGGAAACCCTCCTCCTTTTATAATCACAACATAATCAAATAGAAAAGGGATAATTAGATTATCGTTGATGTTGATGATGGTCTCATGCAGACCATCTAAAAATTTCTTCTTCCCCGCCACCAGGATTGAGGCTAAGAATCCTGAAGCAATGTACATATCCACTCTATGTCTATGGTCTATGTGGATGAAATTCTACCCTAAAATCCTTTTGACATCATGGAAAATTAAATTATGGTGAAACTTAAGTGTTTCCTTGATCAGCTTGTATGTAATAGTACCCACAAATGCCATTTGCTTGGTAAGAGAGGAGAGTCCATTTTTTGCTACTTCTCTTGCACTAAAAAAAAAATGGTGGTAACTAGCCAAGGAGAGAAATGCCTGTGAAATGAACAACCTAGATCTAAAATGAAGAAAATATGTAATGCCACAATTTTGTATTGATTTTTAGGACCTTACTTGTGGCTTGCAACAAAACTCATCCATATATAATAAATATTTCTTGGGGATTTAAATGGCCACCTGATCAATGTACTCACAAATTAATATTTTATTTCCCTAAGATGTTTTTTTAGAAACATCGATGTGATATGATAATCTATCACTGCTAGAGGCAAAGAATCCCCATATCACCTATTACTAACAAGGATTTAAAATCACCTACCATCTCCTATCCTTTAATTATTTAGTTTGTATCAATTTATTCACCTTTTCAATTGGATCACCATCACTATATGCCTCTTGGAAGGCTCACCCATCATCTCCTTGGTTTGGTTAATGGTTAATCATCATTAAAAATTTCCCATCCTAGTTTGGTTAAAAATTAGTTTCCACCTCTGGCCAGTGATAAGACATTCCACATTTAAGATATGCTTAACTTTTTAAATTCCAACTTAAAAATTGAATTTCTAAATTAACTTTAAAGATCAAAAGATAGGCTTGTAAACTTGACCCTCCTTTCTAACCATTATGGCTATATGGTGCAGGATCACCTATTCATTGGATGTCTCATGGAGAATTTCATATTTTAGATTTTCTATAATATGGTTTCATTATTATGTAATGTCCTAAAGAATATTTGGAATCCATTCAAACCATTTTGTAAGGCTATTAAAGCCATCACCACTATAATCCTTGCAACCAACCCCTCAACTATTTACTATATCAACTGTTATATGCCTCCTTCAATGCCCTTTGAGTTGTTAGTTGCTCAATCTACTCGAAGATTTTTTAAGCTCCCCTTTCATTTACTATGAATACCATTATATGCCTCCTTCAATACCCTTTGAACTGTTATCTATTCAATATACTTGAAGCTTCTTTAGTTCCCCTTTGACTATTTTGATTTTGAATCCATTGATATGTCCTTTTTCTCCAATTCCCCTTTGATCGTTATGGTTTTAAATTCATCGACTTGTGCTTAATTTTAATTTTACTTTGGCATTAGTACTCCAGAATGTTGTTGATTTGAATTTTTTTATACTAGGATTTTTTCCCACATTATGATATATATTACCTATCTAATGTTCTTCTTATCACCATCGATAATTCAAATGAATGACGTTCCCCCTAAAATCAATATGACTTACAAATATATTAAGACAAATCATCCTTAATTATTGTAGATTGCAAATTTACGAGATCAAACCCTCCACCTTTATTACATACATATTTCCTTTGGTATAATCATTACATTTTACTAGTTAATTAACCTCCTTCAGCCAAACCTCCTATACTTTTTAGATTATGAACTCCTCTGAGAAGTTCTTCAAATTAGTCTTCTAATTTAAATCACATGTCTAATATCCTTCCCATCTACTCCTACATTCACCATTTCATATGCCACTATACTACCCTCTCTATAAATGTGATTAATATTCATGTTTTCAAAATTGTTTATGGCTTTACTTAACAAGGAATTAAATCTCCAACCTTGGGTACTTCCAGTTATGAGAAAATTAATATTAATTATCAAATCTCTTATCTCCACACTCTTTATACCTAATTCCATATATATAAGGATTCCTTCTATAGGAGCTTTAAATTCTGCAATGTTGTTGGTATCCTCCCTCAATGGTATGGACATTTTAGCTACCAGGTTTAGATTTGATGAATGAATCACACATCCTGCTCCCGACACTCCAGGATTTCCTCAAGAGGCACCATCAAAATTGAGTTTAAACCATCCTTCTTTTGGTGACTTCCAAGTAAATTGATTCCTACTACTATTGCTTAATTATGTTTCCCTCTTTGACAATAAAAGGAGTATTTATTCCAAACTAATTCTTTATAATTCTATCATCCCAATTGGTGAAATTTGTCTATTTATCATTTAATGAAAGGAATATACTATTAACTACCTCCACTATTTCATCTTCAATCATATTCAATAGGACTTTACTTTTCATTTTCTTATCTTAAAAGATTTTGTAGTTCCTCTCCTTCCATAATTCCCAAATCAATAATGATGGAGAAGTAACCCAAAGGCACCCAAATAGACTTGATGAATATAAGTTGGGCCAACTTTAGAATAAAGATACAATGTCATTGGTTAAAGTTGAGAACCATCCCAGCTTTGTGCATAGCCATTGCCAACACTTCTGAGAATAGGGACAGTTAAGAAGAATATGACTAATTGTTTCCTCATTATTTCCGCATAAGAAGCATATTGATGGTCCTTGGAAACCTATCTTTTTGAACCATTTCAAAGTAAGAATCCTATCCTAAAGAGGTTCCCATGAAAAGATGCCTACTTTTGGAAGTCACATTTTATCCACTAGAGATGAGTATAAATTTCTAGTTTTGATAATATTTGTTCTCAACAATGGTTTTATAGTCATCTTTGGAATTATAGGAACCCATCTTATATCTACTCCAAATAATTTCCCCCTCCCTAAATAATATTGTTCTATTGCACATTATCCTTATGATTTGAGCTAAATCATCTCTTAAGAGAGGAATATTGTCAAAAGATTTCCATTTCCATCTAAATGACACTTTGTCTTCTAGTTCTACATAGTCCTTTACATAAGTTCCCCATTGTTGTTCACAAACATTCCTTATTCTTCTCATTTCCATCATATTATTTATTATTGGAAACTCCCTCCTGTTAGAGTAATTTAGCAATTGCTCTTTAGTGCTTAAGTTTCACTTAGGCAGTTTTAGGAAAGTTTCCATTTCCTTGCAGTTGCCCGTTTAGGGTTTCGACATCCTTTATAAGGATTGTCTTCTTTGTATTTCATAAGGAGTTTGTAATCATCTTTATTGTTGAATAGAGAACATATTTTTCTGTCAACATGTGTTTGCACTCTCTGGCCTATCGGCCGCCATAGCTTCGGATCCTTCTCTCTTCTGTCTTCTTCATTCTTGTAGCAGTTGTTTTGCATGCAGGTGTTTCTTGGGTAGATTGACATTATTCAATCTCAACATGGTATCAGAGCCACTCTGCAGCTGGCTGTTCGTAGTTTATTGAAGCAGCGAGGGTTTCAGAGGTTTTTTCCGGTTTGTTTATTGGTTCTGGGGGGGTCTCTGTTTTTGGAGGC
>MU225808.1:2944854-2963302 GCA_018584345.1 Thuja plicata | reverse complement strand
GGAATGGAATACACAAACAAGCCCACTTTTGAATATTGAACATCTCAAATTCCAAAGAATTGATTCAAATTCACACAATCCTAACTCCTCTTCTCTTACAATGGAAATCATATTTGTTCTCATCAAACTTCTTCATTGTTTTTAATTACTTCAGTATTCACAATAAACCAAGGCCAACAACAGTTACAGAGACAACAGTTCCTATATTAACAACCAAACAAATATTTAGTTCATCGAAGGAAAATATTGAAATATTTGACCAATGCATCTAAGTCAAGCTCCCCATCATGTGCCCAGGATTCCTAGTCTTCAAGGCCTTTCTCCCAAACCTGCCAATTCAAATCGTCAGCAATGCCATCTTCTAAATGTCACATTTCTGGTCACATTTTTTTTAAGCCAAAAGTTAGTATTGGTCGCTTTTTCGACCCAGACACATTAGTATGTGCGACGAGAATGCTATGCATTCGATGGCCACTTCGACGAACATTGGTGGATATTTCTACTGACCAATGGTCTCAATTTTGACCTTTACATTAGTATGCGCGACGAGAATGCTATGCATTCAACGGCCACTTCAATGAACATTGGTGGATATTTCTACTAACCAATGGTCTTAATTTTGACCTTTACATTAGTATGCACGATGAGAATGCTATGCATTCGACAACCACTTCGACGAACATTGGTGGATATTTCTACTAACCAATGGTCTCAATTTTGACCTTCTACAGCAGTAGAATCGACAAGAATGCTATGCATTCAACGTCTTATTCTTCCAGTTCCAAGGGATTGATTCAGTGGATAATTCAACCACTTGTATGGTCAAAATTTTGACTATAATTTGTCCCGTTGATTAATTGACTCAAAAAGAGTGACGACAGTTTTGGTCGCCTGTTCGACCAATTTGTGTAGAAAATTTGACTATTTCTCGTCGAAAAATAGGGTGAAATTTACTAGTGCCAATGGCATCATTGGTTGAATGGGAATGTTGTTGGGTAATGTAGGTGAAACTCTCTCTGTCATGGCTCCTATGGTATGATTGATGTTGCATCCACCAATGTTTTGATTCATTTCTACCACCACCAACAATGGGGATATCATTGGGAAATGTAACTGGACCCCTCCCTGCTCTTCAATGGGTGATAGGGTATGATTTACGTTGAGCCCACAACCCATTATTCTCATCTCTATTATCATCCATCCCTTTCTAGGCTATGTGAGGACATGACAATGATTTCCACTTATTAAACCCTCCCTTTCTTGCTAATATTTGTAATGCTCTATAATTTCTAGACCAATCCAAGCACCTCCCTCTCTATCTCTACTTGGCTCGTTGCTTCCTTTCGACTCTCTGCTCCATCAAATTTGTTGGTTTTCTATTTTTGAAAGAATTTAGTAATTTTGTTTTTTAAATCAGTTTAATTGATAATATGTACTTATTGAAATTAAAAACATTATTTTGATTAAATCTTTTAAAATTGGCTTTATTTCTTTTTAAAATAAAATAATAATTTTACTTAGTATAATGCTATATAGATATAGATATAGATTGCTAGTTTATTATAGCATGTAGATCATTACTAAGATAAGATTATTTGATTATTTTATAAAATGACAAGTAAAATTTTCATTATTTAGAAAGCTAAAATGTAAATGCAAAATCTTGTGAAGAATTTTTTAGGATGATTGGATTTACGTTTGGTTTGTACTGAAATATTTTTCTTTTGATCCACAGAGACGACTTTGATCAAGATTATGACTTATAATATTAATAAAAATTTGATATATAGAGTCTATAATAAAAAGAAATGAAAAGACCAATGATTGAACCTCCTCTTTTGATCAAATCAAACTTCATACTGAAAATGAACACTAACTATTAGCATATCTACTATTAAAAAAAAAACTTTCTAAAGGTAAAATAAGTTCTTGAAAAGAATCCTAACATTTATATAAGGAAAATGATGCAACAACAAAAGTTGAACATCAAAATAACTACATCAAGAGATTTGTTGAGAATATCAAATCTAACTGATTGAATGGTATCACAAACAGATGGTTTATATAAAGCCAGCAAGTAATGAAGTGAATCAAAAGCCTCACCTCCCATCTCATTCATCATATGCCACTTTCATATGCAGGAGTTTTCAGCTGCGGAATTCATCATATGCCACTTTCATATTATTATTGATAGTCTATGAATATCGATTGCTTTATCAAATCCATGGAATTTCAAGCATCTTTAATAAGACAATGTTTTTCTTGTTTGAGTCATGGAATGAATAGACTCCATAAGTTTGTCTGTCTTCGTAAAAGCTTATTAAGCCTGAAATATCTCATATCTACATTGAAAGCGTAGGAGGAATCATAAATGCTTGTATAAAGACTCTTTGTCCACACTCCATGAATGTTTCACAATTTTTAATTACAACTCATTTCCATTTCGAACTATGGAAGTCATGGAAAGTGATTGTGCTTTAAAGAGAAAATTTATTGGTACTCTTATTTATAATATTTTTTTAAAAAATAAAGCTTAAAAAGATTATATAAATATCTAATATAGAAAAAGTTAAAGGTTCTCTAAAATTAAGGAAAGATCTATTGTAAAAATCATTTTCAAAGCTATTATTATGATTCTTTAGGAAGAGCATGTCAAAATCGTTAATTCTTGAGAAAGGGGATGTCAAATTTATAAGTGTGTTTATCTTAATCTATTTTGAGAAACGAGAAGCTATTTAGTCTATTGATAACTATTCCAATTGCCTTCTTTTCTTCTATGTGTAGCTTATTTGCTTCTAATTTTCAACCATTGAGATACTCGTTGTGAGAAAAAGGAAATGAGAGGCTTTTGAGAACATGAAAGAAGTATATCCAAGCAAAACCCACTCCTTGGGAGGTTCTCTATTTTCTTTTCAATCACCTGTATGGTTATTTCTTACTGTTGTTAAGAAACACCTGGATCCTTCTTGAGTAATAAAAATGAATTTCATCTCCAATGTTAAAATGCTCCTCCAATTTTTCCAACTAAGATTTTCACATCTTGTTTCCTTTGAACCTACAATTTGCTTTCGATGTATTATTGTTTGGTTGAGAAATAGTCAAAACTTATATGTGGTAAACAAGCCATCATTCTTCTCCTTAAAATTTTGAGACAACTCATCTTCATCCTCTAATAGAAATCTAGCTCCAAAAGGCTCTTCATCTTCCCCTTACATACCTAGACTAAACTACCAAATACTAGAAATGAAGTAAAAACTATAAGGGCAGTATCAACCTTTCAAACTAAAATTTTATTTCTCTATATAGCTTTTATTGAAATTGGAGCATTCATCCAATTGAAATAAAGAAGAATCCATAGATCATTTAGCCATAAAACATCTAAGATTTCTCCGAGTAAATCAATGTTATGCTTGCTTGGTTCTAGGATCTACTTTCGAAGATACATCTTTATATGTTAATAATACTTTGATGCTCATTCAAACTATTTATTCCCAATATGGTCCACCAAAAAATATTGAAATGGAGATCCTTCATAATTTATACATTGATGTTGGGACCAAGTGTCAAAAGGATCCTAATGGAATGAAAGAGACATTTGGCAAGATTCACTAACACAAAATCTCTAGCAAAAGTGAGATGTACATCATATAAGTTGTGTCTAATTCGACAAAATTTCCAAAATAATACTTTTTACCTATGGCTAGGCTTGACTAGTTTTGTGGTATAGATAAACAGATTCTTGGAATGAAAATTAGAAGAGATGGAGTGAACAAAAACCTATGGCTAGACGAGAGTAAATATGTGAATTCAATTTTATATAGGTTTAACAAGCATGATTATAGACCAATACTTGTTTCTTTTTATAGGTGGAACGAATTTATCTAATTTAGATTGTCCTACATTCCCATAGAAGATGAAATACATGACTAGATTGCTTTACAAGAGCATAGTTGGAAGTTTGGTGTATGTTATGGTCTAGAATAGATTAGGTATTTCCTAATTTGTGAAATTTCTTTCTAGATATATGTCTAATCTTGGTAGAGTTCATTAGAATACAATTAACAAGGTCTTAAGATATTCAAAGGATATCTTAGAGAATTCCTTGTGCTATTATGGTGTTTTGATAAGAGCTGATATTTCCCTTGATATTCATGGTTATGTGGATTCAGACTAGGCAGGCAATATTTATAGTAGAAGATCCACCTGTGCTTAAGTCATTACTTTATTTTTTGGTGCAATTAGTTGGATTAGTCAGGGGTGTGTTGTGGTTCTTTTGTCCACTAGTGAAGTTGAGTATATGATAGCTACCGATCCTTGTAAAGAATTTATTTATCTTAAGGGATTGTGTTAGGATATTAGAATAAAACAAGGTGCAGTAACAATTTATTGTGACAACCAAAGAGCAATTTGTCTAATTAAGAACCTATATTTTAGAGTTAGGACCAAACACATTGATATTTGGTATCATTTTGTCAAATATATGGTTGAGGATGGTATGGTGAAGTTGTTTAATGTATAGACTTTGATGAATGTTGCAAATTCTTAATTAAGGTCGTGAGCGCATAGAATCTCATATGATGTTTGAAGTATATGGGCCTCATGGCCTCTAGCGATTAAATTATGGTATAGATGTACTCTATTTGCTCTTGTAAGGTGTTTGACTAGTGGGAGAATGTTAGGAAAATGATGTCTCAATCTTGCATTTACATAAGGTTACTATTATAGTAAGTTTACATTTGATTACATATTCTGAACTATTTTTTTCCCAAATCTATGGATTGGCTAAATAAGTATGTCAATAATTTTTCATTGAAGGATCATGTCTAGATTAGAAAATATTAAAACATTTCACTTTTGAAAGTTTTCAAAGTGATCTTTGAAGGCCTTAGAGGCATTTTTTAGTTTGAAAGTGGTCATAGGTGATATAGTGGGTTATAGCTTGATAGAGCACTTTATGATCCTTCTAATGTTTTAAACAATTTGTCTATCAAACTCCTAGATCAAAAGTTATGGCCTCTTAAAGTTAAGTGTCATAAAATGGGATATATAAAAACATGTTGGACAAATAAATGAGATGTATAAGGCAATTACACATGTTAGTGTATGTTTTTACACATCATAGAGCATACTAGATTGAAGATATGTTAGGCGTCATGTTTTGAGTAGTTTTAATTCATGGTTTTGTATATTGTTTGACAATTTCATATATTGTATCATAATATATTAGGTGTATGAGATGGGGGTTGTGTGTAAGACTCTTATAGCTATCAAGTTATCTCTAGATATTTGATTAGTGATTCTCATGTGAAAAGCTTGCTCTACAAGTTTATTATATTCTATTGTTGACCTCTGAATAATGTATTGGACAACTTTTCAAGTTTGAGATTTTTCTCCGAAAATATTTTTCCCCATGTAAATCATTGTGTTGTGGTATGCATGATATTTGTATTTATTTCTATTAAGTTTATGAAATTGTTGTAAATATTTGAAAAGTTTTGTAGTCACCCTCCTCTCAAGGTTAGTGTAGGAAGTTGTTCTGCTACCTTAACTTCCTTACAATTTCTAGGGCGAAGGAGTTGATTTTGATAAATTATTCTTTATGTTGCTAAACCAATTTATATTAGATCTTTACTTCCATTTTTTGTTGTTTATGATTTTGAAGTAGAACAAATAAATGTTAAAACTAGAATAAATGTGCTTAGATAAAAATTTTTACATAATAATTTTGAAGAAGAAATTTATATTAAATAAAAAACTTGTCATAGAGGTTGAGGTGAAAGTACATTAGGAGATTTTATTATAGAAGTTGCAAAGAATAATAAAAGGAAAAAGAAAGAAATTATTTTAACGTCCATGAAACTAAAGAGCCTATGGGACAAATTGCCTCAATTGAATTTCTCCATTTCAACCCTTTTCTTATGTCGCTTGATGATGAGTGTTCTCAACTGCTCAACTATCCCCTTGTTGAACAAATCAACCCAGAGCTGGTTGTCAAGATATTTACAAAACTATCTTTGTTGTGCTTGGAGGCATCACACTCTAAAATAGAATGTTTTTATTTTTCCACTTTTTCAGAAGTGCAAAAAATATGCACTCTTTCTTCCCACACCTTTTTTGGTCTTTTTCAATGCTTGGTTTCATAAAAAAGTTTTTGAGAGTTAGTTCTTAACTGAACAATAAGAACTTTAGATCTCTAAGAGATTTTGGCCCCTATGTACACTTTTTGATGATTATTATGAGAAGGGATTGAACTCTTCAATATAATACTTTTTCTTTCTCCTTAGCCCTTTGTCCCAAGAATGCTTTTGAAACTTATCCATAACAAAACCCTTTATCTCTTTACTATTTGTGGAGCACATGTTGAAGAAAGCACCCCTTTATTAATGATGTGGTCTCAAGAGGGGGGCTTCAAGATCTATTTTTATGGAGCGGGAGGTCCCATGAAGTCAAAAAAAGATTGCTACAAAATTAATTGGAATCTTTTTCTCAAAACTAGTAGCCCCTACTTTTTAGAGTTGCCAATTTGAGCGGGTGGAAAAGGTGGGGGCTAGAAATTACTCCATAAGATTAGGTTTTTTTTACCACTTGTCAATCATATGAAATTTTTTAATTCTTATGAATATAAAAAAAAAAATTATTTAGTCACGTGAATTGAATATGCTATAAATAAAAATCATGAGACCACCAACTTCCATAAATTGTGGAGCTTAAACTTTTAAGCACGAACTCCATTACAAAATTCATGGGACCACCCACTTTAAAATAATCCTAAAATTTCTCAACAACACCCACTGAATTTTTTTAGGAATCCCCCCTCCATGGGACTGCACCTTAAACTGTTTGTTTTGTCACATCCTAGTCTTCTTTATTTTCCATAAAATGTCATTGAAGACAACCTTGGATCATGTACCTTCTTCAATTTGTTCAATTCTTTTTTAAACATTGTATGAGTCTCACAATATCAATTGCTTCAATAGGAACAACCCCAACTTTGCTCAACATTATATCATAAGGGGTTGAAAATTTAATTTTGAACTTGTTTTTTTATTATTTAAGAAGCCAAAACAAGGGGGTTGTCCCTTACAAAAACAAGGCATGTCAGTAGAAAAGCGGGCCATTAATAGCACATAGGCAGCAAAACAAGTCCTAACTAGAAAGACAATAACATAGCACTTAGGCTAGAATCCCTTCAAAGGAGGGCCAGACTTACACCACATGAGAAGATGAGAAAGAGTTTGAAGAATAGTTCTTCCTATGCTGATGGACAACTATCTAGTTGATGTTATCTTTAGGTTCACCAACAAAAGAAACCCGGCTAGGACACCTATCAGCACAGGGGCTAGAGTGTTGAAGCGGTAGAGCATTGTCAGCAGAAACTTGTTGCAGAACAAGAGCATAAGCCATAAGATCCAAACGAGCCCCAAGGCCAGTGGGACTTGCAATAGAAGTAGCAGGGGCAACATCCAGGGTTGCAAAAAATTAGGAGTTGAACGAGAAAAAGAGGACTGGTTCATATCAGCAGCCTGAGAAACATCCAAAATTGTAGTAGGAGTTTCATCATCATCAATAGATGGGGATTCTTCAGAGGAAGAATAAGAGGGAGAATCAGAAGCACAGATAGTCATATGATCAACAATTGTCGCTTTCCACCAATTAGCAGTACCTTTTCTACAAAGAAGAGCACAGTCAGTAGCCAAGTGTTATTGGAATAATGGAATGGTGTGTACTGAGAGGGGAGGGGTGAATCAGTACCCTTAAAACTTTTTATCAATTAACCCTTAGTACTCTTTTCTTGCATTACCGACCATAGATTCTTTTCTACCTTATGCATGTAATATAAAAACATAAAATTAATTGCATGTAAACATTCATAGAAACATTCATGAAATGTAAGTACACATGACACAAGAATTGGTAATGTAGAAAACCCCTGTTAGAAGGTAAAACCTGTGGTGGGGATGAAACCCACAAAGCTTTACTATCTGTATAATGGAAGGTGTCGGTTAAGGCTACAAGTGTGATCAATTCTAATGATCTTACCTTGTTAGGAGTAACATTTTAGACTGGTTAGGTCTACTCGGTTAAGAGATTTAGCAACACTATTAAGTGTGCACTTAGTTAAGAGATTTACATAAAGACTGTTAAGTCCACCTTCTTAAAGGATTTCTTCTATTTGCTACAATTGTCAAAGAGTAGTCAAAAATACTTCTTGACTTGATAGTATGCAATCTTGAATTGTTGAATACATATCCTTTAAGTACACAATGTATGTGTATCACCTATAGTGATTGATTAATACCTTTGTTCTACTCGGTAGCCTTGAATCTTGTTCTTCGTAACTGAATTCTATTTTTTGTGTCCTTCTGCATGAAAATCTATGTCTGATCCATAGATGTCTGCTACGGCTACAATCATCATTATCTGATTGATTACTACATCTATTTATACAATGTATTGACCTAATTAGGTTTCACACTTTACAATAAAACCTCTATGATCAAAGGTTTACAACTTGACCTTGATCTCCTAGTTTGTGTGTTTACATTCAGTTAGACTGATTAAAAAAATTACATATGCTTTACTTTTTCCTCAAGAAATGGTTTTAAAGCTAAGCATAAAGCTAAATATAAAAATCAAGTGTTTTATCTGACGTGTAACTCAGATCCACATTTCTTAGAAATAAAACTGTCTCTCGGTAGACTGGTGCTTGGGTTGCTCTGTAGTCTTTTCTCGGTGAAGTCTTTGAACTGTCTGTTCGTTTACTCTATAAATTGTGTTCCCGGTTTACACAGTAGATTGTGTTGTCGGTTTACTCTGTAAACTGTCTGTCGGTGATCATTGTGCTAATACACTTTCGGTGATCTCTACACTTGTCTGTTTCGGTGACCTTTGTTTTTTGTCACTTAGTGATCATGTTACCGATAGTCCAAAAACTATTTTCCTTGTATACTAATGACAAATATGATCCTTTAGGATTATCAATCTCTCCCTTTGGCATTAGTATCAAAAACTGATATGTGCAAAACTGAAATGTTTAGTATATACACTAAGTGTTTACCTTGTCAATATGACTCCCCCTATGTGCATGCCTCGGTGTAGTGTATGTACATGTTTCTTCCTTTTATACATATATTTCTCTTTTTATCATTTCCCCTTTCACCTTATCATTTCCCCCTTTATCATATCATTTCCCCCTTTTTTTTAAATAATGACAAAGGTGTAATACTTACAATTTGTCAAAAATGTGGGAATGGGATTTTTGAATGTCCTCCATTAGCTTCTCCCATTGCTCTAGTTTGAGGTGCTCAAGGGTCATGACTTCCAAGTTGATTCCGTTCATGTCGTATATGCTTTTTGTAACAGACATTTCTGGGGTGGCAATCAATGCTTTGCTGTAGTCATATGTTTCAATAGCAGTGTGAGATTTGAGAGTAACATAGCCTGCAGCTTAGTTACCTCATCTCAGATTCTACTTTGTTCTTGTTCAAGTTCAAGTCTCAACCTTTTTGCTTCTATAATCTTCCCATAATTCTTTTGAAATGCATTTTCGTCGATTGTGAGACTTTGTGCAGTAGCCTTAAGATCTTCATCAATTTTAGCTAACTTTTCACTATGCTCAGTAGTGAAAGTCTCTACTGTGCACAACTTTTGAATTAAGTTGACTACTTATGATAAGATTGGTTTTATTGTAGTAACTAATTTAAAAAATTTTACCTTTTGTTCTGCCACTTCTTGGCTGATTTTCTCTGTAATCTTGTATTGACACTTCTTCTCAGCGCATTCCTCAATTACTTTGTCTGTATGTAATGGCGTTGGTGAGTGCTGCTAATTGATCAAGTATAGGTGCACTTTGATCAATTTTGGTGTCAGGTACAATCTGCAATAGTATTTCTTTGGTTGTATCTGGGACTTGGGAGTTCTTGTGCTCCTTCTTGAGCTTGTCCTGTATTTCCTTTATTTTACAAAGTTCTCCATACTTTGTAAGTGACTCTAGATCCAATGTTCTAGGATCACAGACTGGTATGTCAATTATCTCATCTAATGTGACTGGATTTTTACTCTTCTTCTTCTTCTTGGATATGGTGGTGGAATTAGAATTATGTGGAACTATAGCTAGTTCATGCTCTTTCTCTTGCTTCGGTGATTGTGTGGGAGGTGCAATGCCTTTTGTGTGTTGCTCAGTATTGACTTGTTGGTCGGTAGTGGACATCTCCACATCAACCTTATCTATGTCTGTATCCTTTTTACCTTTGATGTTTATGTCAGTGGCATCACTTGTTTTCTCCTCTCCACTAGCATCTTTCTTCTCTTCAGTTGTATATGTCTTCTTCCCTTGATCATCACCTGTGTCCATTGGTGTGTGTTTTCATCAGGTTTAGGTGTCTTTTCCTTTGCCTCTGTAACGATATTGATAACTTTTATCAATAGTGGCATGTCACATGGTATATTTACCAATGCAACATCCATTGTATATGCTTCCTTTTCCTTTTCCTGCTCGGTGGCATCAGTTACATCTTCATCTTTCTTGAGATCATCATCAGAATCAATAAGTGTTATATATTTGATTGTGACTTTTGTTGTGTCCTCTAATGATTGCAAAATCTAAGGTACATCATCCATGGCCTTGCTTGCATGTGTTGTCAACTCAACTGGATTGATGTCCTCAGTATCATTTATGAAGATGTGTTATGGGCTCGGTGTGACCTCTTTCTCTTCATTGCGAGGGGTCTCGGTAAGAGCTAATACCTTCTCGGGGCTTGTATCCTCCTTAGGTGGATTGAATATTTCATTCCAAGTTTCATCGCTTTCTTTATCAAGCTATATTAATCTGCCCTCTAGTACTTTGTAAGCTCTCATCTTAGCTGAAAATTTCTTTGAATGCTTCTTCATCATTTCATCAATTTATTCAACTTTTGATTCGGGTGGCATGATTGTAATGAGGAATCTTTCCCTTATCTATTTCTTTGTATGCAAGGCATATGTCCATCTTGCTAATATTATGTCATTAAGCTCTTGTGGCATCATCTTATTAAATTGTAAAGGTACATATTTAAATACAATCATTTCCTTAATGATGGCTTCTTCAATCTTGGTTTGATCTCCGTGAGATAAGGTTATCCATTGCCTTATCTTAGAATTTGATATGCTACCTGTCTTGATGATTGATGCAGCAATCTCATGAATTGTCTTAGGAACTTTGTTATTTTCAGGTTGGAGTACTTGTTCACTCTCATCCTGTGCAGTGTCATCCTTGTCCTCTTTACCTCGGATATATCTTCTTCTTTGCCTCAGTGTGTGTTTCCTAGTTTGAAGCTTTCTCTTATAATTCCTCACTGTTCTTTTCTTAATCGGTGGTGAGTTTGCATCTTTTGTAGTTTGACTCCTAGTTCTTGATGCAGTAGTAGTTCTTGGTTTCTTTGCTGGTGGTGCATCAGATTCAGTTGACTCGGAGTCACTCAATTTTTCACCTTCACTGATGGGTGACTGTCCCTCAGTGTCATCTTGTTGTTCTGATCCTTCAGCATTAACCGACAGTTTCTTCTCAATTGTCTTTACCATTTTAGTCTTCTTTCTGTCGATATTCTTCACTAATAGGCCAGTTTTGACTCTAGCCTTAGCCTCTTCATAAGTGCCAAAATCTTGGTAATGATTTTTCCACTACTTCATTCAATAATGCTTCAATAGCATTTGTTTCCTGATCAACATTGATCTCATAATCGAATGGTAGTAACCATGTTGTCCTCGGTATAGCTGGTTTGATTAAAGTGGTGTCGATATCCACTATGAAACATATATCATCTTTATACTGTTCCACCAGTTCTTCAGGTATCCTCATTCTTTTCTGCATCCTATCCTTAAAAGTAGTGAAGTATGCATCCATGACTGATGTAAAATTGTCCCCTAGTGACTTAATATATTCACTAATTTTTATAGTTACTGGTCGAGTTGTGTTCCAACTGGTATTACCGACAGATGGGAAGAAATTTTGGAAATAGAAAAATATGCACATGAGGAGTGATCCGAACTTACATGAATTAGACCTTGTTGACCTAATTTTCCTCATGTTCTCCTCTAGTTGCTTTAGTAGAAGCTCAGTTAAATCTAGTTGTAGACCTTTCTTCACAATCTTATAGGCAGTGTCAACTGCTCCGTATGCTATGCTATTCAGTCTGTTGGCTTGGAATACCTTGTATCCTAGTACACATGCACCGAACTTCATTTCTGGATCGGTGATGGAGTTAACCTTTAAACCTCTACCATCCCATACTACACCTGTCATCTTTTCAATCACCGGGGTGAGAAGGATGTTTTAGGGCTTTGTCCTTGTCGGTTACTGGATAACCAGTTACTGTGTGTATTACATCCTTAGTGATTGATTTTGGTTCATCCAACCACATTTTCTTGTCATGTACTCTGCTGAGTACTATCCCAATCCACTCAATTTTAAACTCTTTCAGGAACATTAGGGCATTTGTTAACCCTTTTACCTCTATGTGCTTGGGTTCATCATTAATGTTTCCATTTGTGCAAAGCTTCTTCAACCTCAAGATCTCCAGTTTTTGCAAATTTACAGTGGATATATGCTCGAACATCCTCGACTAACAAAACCCTAGGAGGTATGCTTGAGAACGCTCCAGCATCGTCGGGTTGTGAAGCAACCTCGGGGAAAAATTTGTACTTAGGCTCTTCACAGGTTGTATTCTTGATTAGATTGACCTTCTTGTCCTTCGCATTCTTGATCTTGGAGACTCACGATGTGGTTGCCATGTTTCTTGAAATCAGGGCTTTCTCCGTAAATAATCTATTTGCTCGGTGAGTCTTAGATACTCACTTGATCTTATTTGTAGATGTTGGGAATCTGTCGGAGTAGCCGTGAATGTGCTTGTGAATCTCTTTGCAATGTGGTTTCTCCTTGGTTGCTCTTCTTCACTTTGCTCTTTTCTCTTAAACGCTTGGTGAATGAATGAGCTTTATGTCGCCCTTTTATAGACGATGCCCTAGTGGTGCAATAAATTCTTTACCTACTTCTCAGTGGTCGAAAACGGAGTCGCTCGGTCATCACGTAAAATTTTTGGCTCGGTGAGTATACACTTCTCGGGGTAAGTGAAAACTTGGTTGCACTTTTCATATGTTCACCGACGGTGCTCGGTATGTAGCGAAGACTTGATTTTCCTTTTTTTTTAAACATGATTACCGACGATGCTTGGTTTACATTGACAACTTGGATTTTATATGTATACCGGCAATTCTTGATATGTATTGACCGACGAGATTGGATTCACAAATTCATAACAAGTAATACCAAAGTGCATCTTTATTCATGCTAGTTTGGCATATTATCAATGCATATTGGAACTGATGTAAATTATAGCTTTGTATAGTCTAGTTCCATACTTACTTGTTCTTCTTAGGTGGGGGTGGTGATGTCACCAGATCCATTGGATGAGGTGTCACCAACTGTGGTGCTCGGTCCAGCATCATTTTTCTTGTAGCTTTCCTCCACATTTGATTTCTTATTCTCCTGATATCTTCAATAGTGTTCCCATTAGCAAAAGTGTTTGTCTCTGTCACTCGGCTCTACAGTCCTTTCTTACATGACCGACCTTATGATAGTGTAAGCATGTCATTCTAGAGTTAGTCCAATTCCTAGACCTTTTTATCCATTTCCTCATGCAGTTTACAGCTATGTGTTTATATCTACCACATGTTGTGCAATTTGTCCATGTGTTGTAATCCAAAACATATGAGTTACCAAATCTTCTCGGTTGATAAGCATTTTCTTGTTCTTTTGGTTTCCATTCTTTCTTTTTCTTTTTCCTGCATTCAAGAGATGTGTGCCCATGTATTTTGCAAGTTGAACAATATTTTTCCATGTAGGATTCCTTCTTTGGTTGTTTCACCTTAGATCTGCATTCATGTTCTTTGTGTCCATGCTTGTTACAGTTACAACATTTACCTATGAATGTAGAAGTGGATTTAGGAATACCTTTAGCTTTGCTCCTGCAAATATTTGAAGTGTGGCATGGTTTTCCATAGTGATTGCATGACTTCTTCCTTGGTCTTGGATTTGTGTAGACATCTTTTTTATCAGCTTTGTTTGATGATTCTCCATACTCGGTATACCCTAGACCGATATTGTTGTTGAGTCTTCTTTGTCCATTCAAAAAATCATCCATTCTTTTTGTGCTTTCTTCAGCTTTCTTGATCATATCATTATGTTGTTGTTGAATCTTTACTTCATGCTTTAGTTTTTCATTTTCTTCTCTTAGCTCACCAATAGCTTCCAATTTTCCATTGAGTTCTATGTTCACTTGGTTTTCCTCATGACTCATAAGAACTATTTGATTGGTGATATCATGATGATGTTCAGTAAGTCTTTGTATTTCAGTCTCTATTTCTTGTAGCTTCTCAGTGATCTTCCTCCTATCATCAATAGCTAATGTTCTTTCTTGTTCGGCTTGCCTAGGATTATTCATAACATCAATCATCCTTACCATCTGTGTCTCTTGACTAATTTGGAGTACCTTTACTTGTTCAGTCAGATGTTGATTGATTTCATTCAAACTTGTAATGCTTCCTTCATATGTGTCTGATGTATTGCTAGATGTATATCCTGATGACTCAAACAAATCAGGTATCTCTTCTTCATGATAGTTTGTTTCATTGTTGCGAGATGCCATAACTTTTCTTTCATCCATTAGTTCTCTCATCTTGATTCTTGCTTCTTTGTATTTCTCATAGAAGATCTGTATCTGCAACTTTTGATTCTCAATATTCTTATCAAGCTTATACCTTTCCAATGTATGATATTTTCTCTCAAGTGATTTAAACTTTTTCAAATAAGAGATCTAGCTCTGATAAAAATTGTTGGAATAATGGAATGGTGTGTACTGAGAGGGGAGGGGTGAATCAGTACCCTTAAAAATTTTTATCAATTAACCCTTAGTACTATGTTCTTGCATTACCGACCATAGATGCTTTTCTACCTTATGCATGTAATATCAAAACATAAACTTAATTGCATGTAAACATTCATAGAAACATTAATGAAATGTAAGTACACATGGCACAAGAATTGGTAACGCAGAAAACCCCTGTTAGAAGGTAAAAATAGCGGTGGGGATGAAACCCACAAAGCTTCACTATCTGTAGAATGGAAGGTGTCGGTTAAGGCTACAAGTGTGATCACTTCTGATGATCTTACCCTATTAGGAGTAACATTTTAGACTGGTTAGGTCTACTCGGTTAAAAGATTTAACAACATTGTTAAGTGTGCACTCAGTTAAGAGATTTACATAAAGATTGTTAAGTCCACCTTCTTAAAGGATTTCTTCTATTTGCTACAATTGTTAGAGAGTAGTCAAAAATACTTTTTGACCTGATAGTATGCAATCTTGAATTGCTGAATATAGATCCTTTAAGTACACAATGTATGTGTATCACCTATAGTGATTGATTAATACCTTTGTTCTACTCGGTAGCCTTGAGTCTTGTTCTTCATAACTAAATTATGTCTTTTGTGTCCTTCTGCATGAAACTCTCTGTCTGATCCATAGATGTCTGTTATGGCTACAATCATCATTATCTGATTGATTACTACATCTATTTATACAATGTATTGACCTAATTAGGTTTCACGCTTTACAATAAAAACTCTATGATCAAAGGTTTACAACTTGACCTTGATCTCCTAGTTTGCATGTTTACAATCAGTTAGACTGATTAAAACAATTACATATGCTTTACTTGTTCCTCAAGAAATGGTTTTAAAGTCAAGCATAAAGCTAAATATAAAACTCAAGTGTTTTATCTGACGTGTAACTCAGATCCACATTTCTCAGAAATAAAATTGTCTCTCGGTAGATTGGTGCTCAGGTTGCTCTGTAGTCTTTGCTTGGTGAAGTCTTTGAACTATCTGTCAGTTTACTCTATAAACTGTGTTCTCGGTTTACACTGTAAATTATGTTGTCGGTTTACTCTGTAAACTGTAGTCGGTGATCATTGTGCTAATACACTTTCGGTGATCTCTGCACTTGTCTGTTTCGGTGACCTCTATTTGTTGTCACTCGGTGATCATGTTACCGAGAGTCCAAAAGTTGTTTTCCTTGTATACTACTGACAAATATGATCCTTTAGGATTATCAAAAGTGTCTCGTAGAGAAGCATCGCCGACACCGAAAGGGAAGGCCCTCATAATCTAGCGCTTGAGTCCATGGCCTCTCACCGACCATGAACCACCTCCCCTCGAAGCGGAGTGGAGATATCCATATCAACCAGGATACGGGCCAAAGTAGTATGGTCTAATGTAGCAGTGAGTTCGTCTACCTTGAGGAAATGGCCAAGAGAGTTTCCAATGGCCTCGAAGCATGACATCTCCCAGAAGCAAAGTTGGAGATTAAGAAGATGAACCCATACTAGATGCACATTGAGTGCTTCAGTAAAAGGATTGAAAGAAACAGTCCAGGGTTTAGCAAAAAGAGAATGATTTCCCCAAACCCACAACTTGTTCAAGATTAAATCATGATCATCGGAAGAGGAAAATGAAGCAATAAAAAACCCCTTGCAAAAGGACATAGCTCAATGTCACCAGAAGTTAGGGGTCCCCAAGAACAAGTTACCCAATGGTGTAAATCAGGTTGAGAGGGCCAAAGACCCGCAAACCTGTAGACCAAACCACGACACTGGTAAAAATCCACATTCTCTAACACCTTAGGGCCAAAAACCACCACAGGGGAGGCCTTGGCACAGGCAAAAAGTTGATCTTTCTCCTTAGAAGGGACATTAGCAGTAGACTTGGTAGCCTTGGAATAGCTCCTATCACCAAAGGATGTAGATTTTGGAGGGAGAACTCCCTTTGTAGTGATCATGGGACTAGCACCACCAGTAGGGTGAGCAGCCATCCCAGCACCTAGGATGTTCAAAGCACTACAAACTGACGACCCAGAAGGGAGGCCACCAACACTAGCAGTGGTATGCAGGTCGGAAACACCAGCAAGATCCTCAACAACAACATGCAAAGGAGAGTCCCCATTCATGACTACAGGCCCAAAGGAATTTGAAATCGCAGAGCAGGAAAGACTACCGTTAGCATCCATGTCAAGTTTCAGCATTTTAAAAAAAAAAATGAACTTGTTTATAATCAAACATTTTTCATTTAACCAAGGTCAAGTCCCCACAGGGTCGCTCTCTACTATGGTTCTCAATGGAGAGTTGTTGACTCTGACCCTTGGTAAAATAGTGAGGCTTCTTGCCTATAGAGCTTACAACCAAGGTTCAAAAATCTTTTAACAAAAAAATGTCTCTGTCTCCCACTTGTTTTTCTCCTCCGACGTCTTCTGCCAATGCAACTATGGTTGGTGATGGGGCCGTCACTAGGGGGTTGCTAAGTGATTATGTTGTGGATGGTTTTTCACTACAGGGTATTTCTACATATGTCATTGTGTCTGAGCGTCCTCATGTTGTCTCTGCGGGGCAGCGGGGGGCTTCTCTCCATGTTCCCTCCACCTCATCATTGCCTAGGTTGGAGTCTTTGTTGACTTTAGCTTCTGGGGTGAATGTGGTTTTCGTGCCTGGCACTGGAGGTGGAGGGGTTTCCACTTCTGGGGTTGTTAAGGATGGGGTTTCCCACCCCCAAAATCTGTTGTTGCTAGTGGATGGAGCTATGCCCATGCTACTAAATCTGCTACTATTATTTCTTTGAAGGGGAAAGTTCAACCCATTGCATGTGCCAAGACCTCCTCTGTGATGGTGTGTGGCTCGGATGTGATGGATAATGTGGATTTCTACCAACGTCGTGGGTTGGTTTGTAGATTTTCTGGTGTCTAGCCTTCTCTTCTAAATCGGCATCACTGGGTAACAAGTTCTTGGCAACTCTTAGTCTCTAGATAACATTTAGTTTTTTCCTTGTGTAAAGGGGTTTTTTATTAGTGTGTTTTCTTTCTCTGAAGACTATGATTTGGTGTCGAGCAAGCTATGGGTTTGGGGGAATTACTCTCTTTCAACCAAACCCTAGACAAGACTTACTAAACTGCTCAATGTGTGCCTTGTGTAGATTTGTCTCCCTAATCTTCTAGTCCATTTTTGGGAAATTTCTTGCTTTAAGACCATTGGAAACTCTATTGGTCATTTCTTGAAGGTGGATGAGGTTATGACTTCCTTGGATATCTCCACAGTACTGTTGGGGGATGTGGTGTTCATGGTTGGAGACAGACCTTGGACTCAATCGCTGGATTATGAAAGCCTCCTCTTTCAGTGTCGTCGATGCTCCTCTATTGACCATTTGGCTACATATTGTTCTCTTTTGTATCGTAAAGGTACTACTACTTCATGGAAGGATGCAAATGATGATCATTTGACCGTCTGAGCTTCTAATTCTCCCTCTGATTCTACCTTTGAGGACTCCTCACAAGTTGGTGATGACCCAACCCCCCCCCCCCCCCCCCCCCCC
>MU225808.1:2919037-2942188 GCA_018584345.1 Thuja plicata | reverse complement strand
ACTGGGTAACAAGTTCTTGGCAACTCTTAGTCTCTAGATAACATTTAGTTTTTTCCTTGTGTAAAGGGGTTTTTTATTAGTGTGTTTTCTTTCTCTGAAGACTATGATTTGGTGTCGAGCAAGCTATAGGTTTGGGGGAATTACTCTCTTTCAGCCAAACCCTAGACAAGACTTACTAAACCGCTCAATGTGTGCCTTGTGTAGATTTGTCTCCCTAATCTTCTAGTCCATTTTTGGGAGATTTCTTGCTTTAAGACCATTGGAAACTCTATTGGTCATTTCTTGAAGGTGGATGAGGCTACGACTTCCTTGGATATCTCCACACTATTGTCGGGGGATGTGGTGTTCATGGTCGGAGATAGACCTTGGACTCAATCGCTGGATTATGAGAGCCTCCTCTTTCAGTGTCGTCGATGCTCCTCTACTAACCATTTGGCTACATATTGTTCTCTTTTGTGTCGTAAAGGTACTACTGCTTCGTGGAAGGGTGCAAATGATGATCATTTGACCATCTGAGCTTCTAATTCTCCCTCTGATTCTACCTTTGAGGACTCCTCACAAGTTGGTGATGAACCCCCCCCCGAGATGCTCATGTTGATTTGGTGTCTCCGAAACCGATGGACATATCTCCACCTCTCACTTGTGGTGCAGTCCCTTCTGGCTGTGCAGACCTCTGACTGTTGCTCCTAATTTGCTCTAGCCTTTGGCGACTGATGTACAGTGTTGTCAGCTCTCTATTCTTAGTGTTGACGGTCCCACAATGAGGGTTTCACTACTGTGTGGTGGGGACCCTGGTGATAGTATCGCTTGAATTGTTGTCCACCGACGAAGAAAGAATCACTCTATCTCACATTTTCCTCCCCCCATTGTGAGTGTGTTGGCTTCCCACTCTTGATGTGGGTTACTTGGTAGTGTGTTGTTAATGGTTTGTTCTTGACCTTGTTGTAAATTCACTTGTATTTGTTAGCACCTTTGTTCTTGTGATGTGGTTATGCAAAGGTCAACCCCCTTGTTAGACTCTTGGTTTCATCAAAACTATTTTTTAATTTCTTCAATTTCTTTCTCTTGTACATTGGAGGTGCTAGCCCACATTTCACAACCATATAGTACAAACAAAAGCACTAAAAGCCCAAAAAGAATTTTGAGTGGTTTTCTAATCCCGTAACTCTACCTACATCTATTTTGACCTTCCAAAGTTCGCTTCTTTCTATGTAATAAGAAACATATTATCTTGTAAAAATTGTTGGAAGTTGTTTTCGCAGCCTGAGATTTTGTGAAGATTCATGTGTCCTGAATGTATTATCGGCACCATTGTTCTGAGACACGCTGATTACAACTTCAGTCATGAAAAAGACCAGCATATATGAAAAGATACAACTGCTAGGGGAATGCTCTCTGGAAGCTTCTACTGCTTTTGTTCGTTAGGACGAAATGCTCTGTGAATTGTTCTCCTGATTTGTCTGTTAGGGAAACTGCATATTAAAATTAATCGCATTTCGGCATAGACTTGAGCTCCGGTGGGGTTATGTTGTGTCTGTCTGGTCTATGTGCCTTTGCCGAGAAGATTACAAGAAGAGTCTTCGAAAACCTTTGCCGGTTCTCATACCATTGACATTGCCTCGAGAAAACAGGTATTGAGGCAAAGCAACATAACCGTGCTATTCGAAATTGTGCAAGAATTCAGCTTATTAAGAATGGAAGAAGGATTTGTCTTTCATTGTTTCTGCCAATGATAATAAAATTTGTACTTTGGGTAGGTTAGTGCAGAGATGTGATTGAAAAGAAAGATGATCTTTTAGACAATTATTTTGGTTTTAACTTTCATATTTGAAAAACAATTTTTTTTCAAATATTCAAATGCAATTACTGTATAAAAATCTATAAGAAATAGTGAATGGAAAGTTATAATTAGTTTTGGGTTTTTTACTAAATAAATAAATTATCAATATGTTATGAAGATTTTGAGATGATTTGTATTAAAATATTTGAAGCAAAAGTAACAAATTCAATTTTTTTTCCTAAAATTTCAATTATTTAGATTTAAGATGGAAGATAGAATCATATATCAAATCATATAGACAATTTGAGGTTTCTCACTAGACACTTTGTAAAAATCAAGGCTCCAATAGCTAATGATGATGTTAAAGCGATCTGTTTTTTCTAAAAACAATAACACTATTTACACTATTAGTCCAGATAACTTCTCAAACTCCAGAGAAAATGGTTTTAGTTCTTTTAAAAGAAGGAAAGGGAACACATAAAATTGATTCTCAACATAAAAATATATTTTACTTAAATAGTAACACAAAAGATTAGATACAAACAAAAGGAAAAGTGAAAGTTATAGTGTGTAAAAGGGGTCACAGCTTGAACTTGTAGAGTTGAAGCCAGTGATGTTTTCAAGGGGAAACTCAGACAAATCAAATGGAGTCAACTCAGCTTGTGATAAGGATAAGAATCTACTGAATGCTTTTGTTGAAAAATTTTGTTTCAAAGATATGAAAGATGGATATTTATTTTGAGTCTTTACTATTGGAAGTTTGCAACACCAAAGGCTAGAGGATTTTCATCATTCGAACCAATTTCTGGTTAAGCGATGGTGCATTATATGAAAACATATGCTTTTGTTTTATTCTTGATATTTGATAGTATCGAAAGATAAGTTTATCGTAAAATTTACTATTTGAAGATAGGAAGGGATATGGTATAAACACAATATGGACCTTGGGGATTATATTTTTATGATGGTTATAAGACAACTTGATGGAGCACTATAGATATAGCTTAATATGAATTGTTTTTCAATTATTTAGTAGGTTATGATTCAAGAGTTCGAAGAGGTGGTAATCTAAAAAAACTAAAAACATCATCTTAAAAGCTGCACCCTTAAGAATTGTGAGGCTGCTTGATGGAGTTCCACCTAGTTTAGGAATTGATTTTCGAAAGAAATCTTCTTAAAAAAATTGTGATTGTTTTTTCACTTAACATGTTTTGTTTTGTGAAATGTATACCTTAAGGGGGTTTGTTGAAATATTAAGGTTTGCATTTCAATAAAATCAACTTAGTGACTCGTAATTTATTTCTGTTGATCATAACAATTAGTTGCATTCTTGTAGGTTGGTAGTTCAGAAAGTTTATATTGGAAAGAAGTTATAAAAGTCATCTTGATATTCAAGAATACTCGATAATATGGTTATTATTTGCATTCTTTTACTGCGCAAATGTGGATCCATCCTCTTTGAAAACTTATATTACTTCTCTGTCTCAATTGTTATCACATTTTTTTGACTTGGCCCTCAACTGCAGGGCCTGAAAACATTTAGACACCAGAAGAAGAGATAAACATTTCAAGCTACCTGTAGAGCAATCTTATAACAACAAACAGCAAAATGTAGTAGAGTCCAGATCTTATATTTTATGATGATGATGGTGACTACTACTTCTAACATCCTTTAGATCGAATTAGTCTGTAGAACCTAAAAAATTCTATAGTAAAATAAGTCTAAGAAGATGGTCAGAGGAACCTTGAAATAGCAGCTTGCAGAAATATAACTATAAAAGACATGCAACTATGAACAAGAATGACAGAGCAGCTGATTTTGGTGTTCCCTTACGTTTTATTACTTTGTTCCTTTGCACAAAGTACTCTGGTTATGGTTTAACTTTAGACACATGCTCTGATCATTCATGTTGTGATTCACTCCATGTGATTGGTCGTAAGGAGTTTCTTACGGTTAATATTGGCACAAAGCCACAAAAACTATTGCATAATTACGTATTTTCCTCAAGAGGGAATTTATTAAAATCGTTTATATACTTGTGCTGATTCTGTATCAACACTCATAACAAGCAAACTTTCAATTGTCTTGTTCCAATAAAGGCCATATCTTCCAAGCAATGCATTATTCACGGGTTCAAAATGCACAGGTGACAAGACTTTCAAAAGAAGTTATCCATTATTCAAAACTGCCACCCACTTGTTGTCTGAAGAGATAAGGCGAGATTTCATGGGAAACAAATCAAAGAAAAGCTGGCGTGGTTTTAACTTTTATGCAACTAGAGGTCTAAAACTCTAGAACAATGTTTCTTGCTTTCTCCATAATGTTGAAACTTGTATTATAGTTAACAGTTAACACAATACACTTGCAATTGGCTAGAATACAATGAACAGTTCTCTTGCAGACTGTTCAAAAACCTGACACCCAAGCACACAAGAAGGGACAAGGAATAGTTGGTAGAAGATCGATATTCATTCCATCAGGATCTTGAGTCCTCCGAATGATATAGAGAAAGGCAACACTTTTTTGATAAAATACACTACTTTACATTAGTTTTAACGAGTCCTATGTGACGCTGCATGCATTTCTATGAAGAGCAGCTCCAAATTTGTCAAGTTCAAACTGGGATGCCAAATATTCAGCATTCTTAGGACATCATTTGTAGAGCCTCTCTTGTTCTCCCCAAAATATTCAGCACAGATGCTGCAACATGAGATGATGTCAACCCAGCTTCAATCATTTGATCAATCGGAGCTCCATGCTCAATGTAGTGGTCTGGAAGAACCATTGGTCTCCACTGCAAAAGCAAGACAAAAGGGTATTCAAAACCCAACATAATTGAGGTATTGAAGCGTAACTAACACAATCCAGTTTTAGACAAGACTTCCTCAACACTAGTCTTGATTTAACTTTTTCGGAAATGGATAAAGGAACCATTCTTAAGAACAAAATGAAAATACCTTTAGCTTCCCGTCCAAGAGCCCATCTAGAGCTAAAAACTGAGCAACGTGAGATCCAAAACCACCTATTGTTCCTTCTTCAACTGTTATTAATACTTCATGTTCTTTTGCAAGAGATCGAATTAGATCACGATCAAGTGGTTTGCAAAATCTAGCATCTACAACTGTCACTGATAAGCCTTGCTCTTCCAACAAAGCACTTGCAGCAAGGCAATTCTGAACAACAGTGCCATAACCTAGAAGTGCTACTCGATCACCTTCTTTTAAAATTCTACCTTTCCCCACCTGCAAACATGTGATTAGAATCAGTACCAAACAAAGACAACCAAAGCATCAGTTTTTCTTGATTACATGAATTCATCTCAATATGAATGACAGAACCAAAGAATGTTAATGGTCAGAATCCCACCTCTAATGGCACTCCTTTGTTACCAGGTGGCAATGACACACCTACTCCATTGCCTCGTGGGTATCGGAAGCAACTAGGCCGATCATCTATAGCAGCTGCAGTTGCTACCATGTGAAACAATTCAGCCTCATCGGAAGGTGCCATGACTACCATATTTGGAAGGCAAGCCAAATAAGTTACATCAAATGCTCCACAATGAGTTGGGCCGTCTGCTCCAACAAGCCCTGCTCTATCCATTGCAAATCTGACAGGCAATTTCTGGAGGTCTACATCATGTATAACCTGCCAAATGCTCACAAGAGTAAGCTATTTCTGCAATAATTCAAACAGATTGCAAGGATACTAAGAGAAAGACACAAGAAATGAGTTGTCACTTAATCAGAAGAACCTGATCATAGGCCCGTTGCAGAAAAGAAGAGTATATAGCACAGAAGGGTTTCAGGCCTTCACAAGCTAACCCTGCGGCAAATGTCACAGCATGTTGTTCTGCTATGCCAACATCAAAGCATCTGGTTGGAAAGCGCTTTAAAAACATATTTAGCCCAGTGCCACCTCCCATTGCTGCATGAATTCCTACAATACTATCATCAACTTCAGCTTCTGCAATCAAGGCCTCAGCAAAATAAGTTGTATAGGGTCGTGTTGCAGCCTTCCCCTTAAATTGCTTGCCAGTGGCAGGATCAAACTTGGTAACACCTACAAGAGAATAAAAATTGAATCAGATCAAAATCCTTCACAGTTGTGCCACTAAAAGAAATGCATTTAAAACAAATCACTTTCTAAGGAGCCTAGACATATGATTGTATGTTTTACCATGGTACTTGTCAGGTGCACGTTCTGCATATGGGTAACCCCGGCCTTTCTCTGTAACTATATGGATCAACACTGGGCCGGTTGTGTGTGTTGCTTTGACTTCTCGGAGAATAGTGATCAAATCATCAATGTTGTGACCATCAACTGGACCTATGTAATAAAGTCCCAGCTCCTCAAATAGTGTGGAACGAGAACCACTTATCATACCTCGTGCATACTCATCCACTTTTGCCGCCAGTTCATGCATTGGGCCACCAAGTTGTTTGGTAACACCCTACCACAACAAAAATATCAAGCATCACAGATCAGAGAAGCAATGCAGCTCTTTAAGTTGACTGTTAATTGTTAATCGAGTCTCATATCTCAAGGTAATGTAGAGGATGTTATTTATATACTCCTAATAGGAAAAATCTTTCTCCAGGCTTCTAACATCTAAAAATATAGCTCACTCTCCTGCCTCAAGAAATACAATTTAGTTCATTTTTTGTAGGGTGTTTGAGGAGGATTGAGTTTTAAATGGTGAAAAATTGGAACATTATCTCTTCAACCAAAACAATGTTTCTTAATGAATGCTACAAACAATGGCATATTCTGCTACTTATGCCCACTTCTATATGGATATGAACATCCAAGAGTACCATCCTTAAATTGTGTGTTTACCTTTGCAACCTCTCTCAGTTCACGCAAAGGCCTACTTGATTGCAGCCTGCTGAGTGCACTGCTGAGGGCACCAACTGGGTCTGTAGGACCATCAAGATTTGCTGTTGGCAGGGAAACTTGTTTGTTGTCATTCAGGATAACTATCATGTTTGAGTCCAAATATCCAGCATTGTTCATAGCTTCAAAGGCTTGCCCTGCTGTCATGGCTCCATCTCCTATGACTGAAATCACATGATTCTTTCTTCCTTTCAAGTCACGACCAACAGCCATACCTGCATGCATACAACAGTTACTATCAAAGCTCCCTTCTTTGAAGCACTTCATATATACAAGTTTATCACATCTAAGTAGCTCATGAATGATCATAACCTAACCTAGTCCAGCAGATATACTAGTGGAGCTGTGACCGGCACCAAATGAGTCATATTCACTCTCTGCACGTTTTGTAAAACCCGAGAGACCATTGGTTTGTCTCAATGTGGGCATCTTATTTCTTCTACCAGTAAGAATCTTGTGAGGATAAGCCTGTAGAAATGAATAATGTGTTGTTGTCAACTTTCAATGACAGACACAATTATTGACAAATTTGTTACTTCTGGAGGTATCTGTAAAATGTTTCATAGCAGCATTACACTTTGTCACATAGTTCTTCAAGCTTGAACCAAACACTATAGACTCGAAAACATCATCCAATAATGGACATATACACAAAGAGGGAAAACTATAACTCTTAATTTGACATTTTAAACTTTAAATCCAACTTTGCCAGAGTAAGAGCAAACAAAAGTAAACATCTGAACCTACAAGTTCTCGGCAACAATACAATGTAAAGCTATGTAATGGCCTGGTGCAGGGAAAGATATTGGAAATAGGACTCTTGGCATGGGAGGATCAATATTCTTCATTCTAAATTAGAGTGGTCATTCCTTTTTGTATATGAGATGAGTAACTTATCAAATGCATATCTTTAATTAACATGGCAAAAGAACTCCTTAACTGGCATATGTCAGCAACATTCAAAAAAATTCAAGATGATCTTAAAGGGGATCCCAAAAAATATAGTTCCAGGTTTGAAATTTTGTTCGGGAGGTCAAAATAAATTTGAAAATCAAGATTTTTCACAAAATATTAGTTGAAATTTCTATTGGAATTTAAAAGTCCAGACTGAATCAGACAAATCCAGCAGGTTTGAGAAATCCAGATTCGGCAGGATTTGAAACAAACCCATCCAGATTTGGTAACTACACCAAAAACAGAACAAATTCTTGAGCCTAAGTCGCTGTTTTTGTGTGTCTGCCAACTAGAAGAACCAATTTTAAATGAAGTAGCAGGTGTTCATACATAAGACAAAGACTGAAGGGGCTGTTGAATTTCCTATCCATAAAGGAGAGCCCTTCATCTAAGCTGCTATGTAGATGTAGTAGAAAAGAAACATAACTCCAAAAAACAGTTGTCTTTCCTAAGAAAAGGCTCATGATAATGCTTCATTCCCATAAGAAAACTTTGTTCTTTCTAATTATTGTTACCTACAATTATCTTGTAGAACATGAAATCTCTTGTCTTCAAACTATTTTGCTATCTATTGTTTCCAGACACAAATAAAATATGTTTCAAAGAAGCTGCAAAGTCATGAATCTGTATCCGATAAGTTACCTGATGGCCAACATCCCACAGTATCTTATCCTCAGGAGCATCAAAAACATAATGAAGGACAACTGTAAGCTCAATGACACCAAGGCTGGCTCCAAGATGGCCACCAGTCCTTGAAACATGAAAAATTACATCAGAACGAAGTTCATCTGCCAGTTGCTTGAGTTCCTACAAATCATCAGGCGATAATTTTATCAGTACATATAAACCTTAAACTCAAATATTATATAGATAAATAACCAATGAGCTGGCATCCTGGACTCAGAACCCTAGCTCCAATAAGTTGCAATAAAAGGTTAGGCAATTAACTCTAAAGAGCATCAGATGAATTAAAGAAAAAATCCTGAAATTATCATACAATCAAGATAGACCCACAAGCTAAAAAGAGAAAGAAGGTAAAATAGAAACAACATAATATTATCAATCGGCTGCAGATGAAAGTTTCATGTGATAAAAAGATGCTGCCAAGTAAAATCTACGGGAATGAAAGACAGACGTATGTGGCAACCATATACACAGAATCATAATTCGAAAAGAAAAACGCGGCCTTGAGTTCTTCTTTGAAGTATAAATTATCCAGGGTTTTCTGAAATCAAACCACCTGACTCGCAGGACAATACATAATAGCTGACTACGATTTCGGGCCTACCTAGCAGCAGTTCAATTATACTCTGAAATCTAGCCGGTTTAGTCAACTAAGGACTTAACAATCTAAACCACTTACTCGTCTTGACAGATTCTTCATATGAATTGGATAATTGATTGTGTCCAGCAAAGGAGTTGGCGGCTTCTCCGAATGGTATTCTCCATTCTCGGATAGAAGAGAGGCATACGTTTTACCCACCTGCAACACCATGAATTCTTTAACACATTTAGATCCCAACCAAATCCTGGCGTGCTATTCTCTTATTTCATCCCCAGACTGAAAAATTAGCCCATACATATCTGATGACAAATAATTATAAACAAAAGCTTAATGACTGAACATTCATGCCTCAGCTGAAAGTAAACACTGTATTACCAATAATCTACCTTATTATCTTTAAAAACAATCATTTATGAATGAAAACTAAATTTCTACAATGGGGATGTTTTAGTTACAATTGTAATGGAAAAAATTACAGATCAAATATAATAATCAATGCCTAACTTTAACAATTATTAACAACAAAATAAGCCCACACAAATCGAACTTGTGCCACAAAGACCGAAAGAAAAATGTCAATGGCCAATAATTTACACTAATTTTTCACATTGGACATGCTGTATTTACAATTTTTTTGGAGAAAAGTAACAATCCGTAACCAAGGGAGCTTCTTCCAGCAATTTAGCTGGATATTTCAAAATGCTATTCTCAAGCTTAACAGTTACATATCACTATAAAGAAGGTAGGATGAGGATCTTCATATAACACTATGGAATGCCTTTTGGTATACCTCTGGTTATGTTGGCCTTAAATAGGCAATGACTACCTCATATCATCTCTCAGGAAAGCAGAGCTTAATTCATAATCAATGGATTACCCTCTTGCTTCAACAATACCACTTATTTACACCGTAGAAGGCATACGTAGTGACATTGAAGACCTTTGAAGTGGACTTCATGTTGGATCTCTTTGAAAAAGCAAGAACAAAAGATCTGTAGGAACAGATGAAATAACTTCATTTCAAAAAAAAGTACTGAAATAAAATTCCCAATTGAATAGACACTCCTTACATCCATGGCCCAATGTTGCTACGTGTCAGCACACATAGTCCCTAAACTGGAGCATTGTAGCACATACCCAATTTTACTGTAATTTAGCCCTTCCCTGATACGATTCCCTATGTCTTCAGAAATCTTCCCTTAAATTAAAAGCATTTCAACTGTACATTACCTTGTACGCAGTGTTCTACCTGTGTAGACAAATCTTCTCTAAGTTAAAAGCCCTTTAACAGTAGCCAATGTTGTTCTATATGTCTACACAAATCTTCTCTACGTTTAAGTATTGCAACCCCACAATGTAACACTCTATATTAGACTAGCATGCAATAGTGTACTTACTCAGGCACCCCTGACTCCTGCAAATAACTGACTATAATTAAAATTCACAAGATACAAAAGCTTATTACTGGGTGCTATAACACCAACTATTTAGCATTTCTATCCAACATTCAGTATGACACCCAGTTGGCTATCTGATAAAATGAGATAAACATCACTCAGACGAAGTTCAAGTTAGAAGGGCAATATACGATCTAGATCACAAAAAGATTGGTACTTCAGTAGTAAAGCACCCCAGTACCCCAATGAGGTCAGTTAACTGTTATAAACACTAAGCCCCGAATCAGAATTCATCACCCAAAAGAACTTTCCTAATAGCTTATAATAAACAGTACCCAAATGACTATTTTCTAACTTAATTATATCGATTTGGCGAGATCATGAGTTCAAATCTCACCCGTCGCCGAGGCTGCTCAAAGTCGAGCTTTGCGGGCTTAACTTGGGCAAAACGCCCGCTAGAAGAGACTGAGAAAGGCAGAGAAGTGGGGTGACAATTGCGTGCATTCGATTGAATCATAGTGGGCGCAGTTGCCGCCATAGCCATCGCCATTGAAGCTCACGTTTAGAAAGAAGAAGATTGGACAGAAGCTTGATTCGAAGAAATGCTAAATGCAAACTGAGCACAGTTTCTAAAGTGCTCTGTTTTCCTCGTTATCTTCTTATCTGATGAAATCTAAAATCAAGTGTGTGAGTGGCAGACGTTATAAAATTTAGTTTGCCTTTTGCCCACTATATAGTCCATGGAGGTAACCCTACTTGGTTAAATTTTAACTTTGGGTTAGAGTGGTAATGTTTTGTGGGGCCTAGTTTCTATGGGGGTGACTTTTCCATGTATCTCTGCTCAATGGAAAGAATTGCTCACTTGGTTTAGTGCAATGTATTTATTAGTGGAAGATTTAAAAGACCAGACCATTTACTTGTGGTCCACATGGTGACAATCTTTTTCAGGGTCATGTGGCAAACTTACACTCCTTGGGGTGGAGGTGAGATTGTGGGTGGAATTTGGAAATGATATTTTAAGTATCTTTGGAGTATGATAGAGTTTTGACACATTTGGTCTCTCTTAACCTTTGCAAAAAAACATGCATAAATTTTGAGTAAGTGCCAAAATTATAGATATGGCAATTTTTATTCTTATGGGTTTATTTTGGACTATCTTTTGTATGTATTGGGTTTTTTTTTTTTTTATTACACTAAAAAAACATATATTTGTATTATTATTAATTGTAATTTTCATAAAATTAATTCTTATCTTAAAATTTATATTCTTTTGTCTTGGTCATTTACTCAACATTCTAGAGAGGTCTTATATGATATAAATGCAATTCAAAATTTCACTTTTTAAAATTTAAATTACTAGCTACCATCCTTTTCTCAGTCATTGGGAGCCAACTTAGTACATGCTTTTTGTGATGATCCTTTGTCTTGATGTTTAAAAACATTCATTTGAACATTAATTCATATCTATTAATCATTCAAAAACATAGTTCATCAAGGAGCATTCAACAAGAACGTCTCAATGTGATGCACTAAAAAGAATTATACTTGCACCAACATTAGCATCTTAGATCAATTAAATGATTGTTATTTGCCAATGTTTGCCTAAGTTGTAAAATCGGTCATTGAAGAGGGTTGACTGAGGAGAATGTGAACTCTTACATTCAGCCATATCCTCATTAGTTCCAAATAACATCAACATTTACATTTCAAAAAGAGTGTGAATCACAATGGACTAAATCATAGAAGTTTACATTGAGACAAATTAGGACTGTGCTTTAAAGATAGGATCTATGTAAGATGGGATCAACCTAGAACTATAGAATTGACCCACAAAGAACCATATCTTTGTTTAGAGTTTCAAGTTATTAGCACATTAAGAAAACCTATTTTCATGTACATAGCCAAGTGAGTTTTGCATGTTAGTCCTAAGAACTAAGTACACCCTTCACATTTAATTTCTTGAAATGATATATATGATTATTTAACACTTTATCCCTCCACTATACAGGCTAGTTATGTATTTATTGATAGCATTATAATTTACCTAGATAGCTTCTTAGCGAAAACATATTTTAGATAATTTTTAAGTGAGCATATTCAATCTTACACCTCCCTAGGATTTTTCTTTAGGGTTTATACCTTCATTTCTTTTTAAGATTTAAGCTTTGTACTTTATTATTGATATATCATTTTTTGGTCTTATTGTGGTTTTTGTTCCTATTTTATGTTATTTTATTTCTTTACCTTTTCTCCTAGAGTTGGTTCTTTATTGTAGCTATGTTTTCCCACACACCCAACACTTAAAAACTTTGCTAAGATTTTCAAATTTGATATACTACTAGTTTTTTTAATTTTTAAATTTGGAAGTGATCCATATTGTTGCATCTTTCTATATTTATTTAACATAAAAACATTGTTTATGGAATTACTTACTTGCAATCCTAATTTACCTTTGCCAAGGAGAGCTCATTTCAAACCAATTATGGTCACCCATTATTGTTAGGATAAGTTGATATTAACCTTGCAAATCATGTCATTCACGTGTCTCCATGTTTCTTAGAAAGTGTTCCTTAGGAGATGAGAGGAAAAAATAATATTTGGTCCTATATGGCTAATTGTAATTACATTTTCAAGAGGTGAACATGCAACAATAATAAGTTAAAACAAAATGGATAAATTCCCCTCTAGGCATCTGCATTATGATATGAAGGGCCATGTTTTGGGCACCTAAGACTGGAAGGAGAAAGGTTGTCAATTGGGAGATGTGAAGAGTCATTGGGCAATTATGAAGCATCCAGAAGGCTAAAGGTTTGAGTGGCTATTTAGTGGCCCATGTTGGAGCCATTTAAAGGAAATTAATATTTTACTATGTATCTTGGTTGATCAGTTTCCTACCCTTGGGTTTTTGTAAGTGGTTTCTTGCCTCTTGTTTTGGGAAACAACAAAAGTTTTCCCTTTTTCAATTTTCTATAAATTGGAGCCATGGCATAGTATTTTCATCATGAGTTATTTGCATGTATCCAAGTGGTACCAAGTTTAGTTGGAGAAGTGTAGTGAAGTGTATTTTTGTAGCATTCTCTCTTTTGAAGAGTAATAATATGTGCGCCCTCTTCTTTGGTGGATTTGTCCCCGAAAAGGTTTCTTCATGTAAATCTATTGTCTCATTTGATGTGTTGATTTTATATTGATAAGTAGGAGATATTTTTCCACAGCAAGTCAAATAGATCCAATGAGTGCTAAGTGTTCCATTCATTCTCATGAGAGATGGGTTCATGTGAACCACTACTCATGAATTATGGGTCAATGAGTTTGACTCAAAAACTACACAGTTGAATCCTGATAGCAATATCATGATTTTATATTGTTAACCGATGAAGATTGGAAAAATGACAAGAAGACATGGGGAACCTTTTGGTTGTGTCTTTCCAATTTCTTCCTCTTGAATGTCTCTACAGAAGACTCTACATACAAGTTGTGAAAGAGGATTGGTGATATTTATCTAACCAAAAGTTTGTCTAATAATTTATATCTCAAGAGGAGGTTGTATTCTTTAAAAATAAAAGATGGTCATTCAATTATTGATCATTTGAATGCATTTAATCTTATTCTAAGTCATCCTGCATCAATAAATGCTAAATTAGAGGATGAAGATAAATGTATTTTTTTCTTTCCTCTTTGCCTAGATCTTGGGAAAATCTAATTGTTTCCATTAGCAATGTCATTGTAGAACCAATGATGGATAACATGATTGTCATTCTTCTTTTATAAGAGATGAGGAGAAATGCCATGAATGTTGGCTCCCAAGATACCTTTCATTTGTGGGGAAGGTTTAAAGAGAACGGTTCTAAAGAAGATAGAATGAGAGTTAAGTCTAAATGGATTTCTAAGACCCGCAAAAATACAAAAGTGTTGGAATTGTGATAAAAGAGAGCATGTAAAGAAGGAATGCAATTTTAAAAATTAAAACGTTGAATCCTTCATGAAAAATTTCTCTAATATGATCCTATGCTTTGTTTATCTTAGCTAACATTATTAGTGATGATGCTTAGCTTATTGATTGAAGTTGCTCCTACCACATAACTCCTCACAAGGAGTGGTTTTCTTCTAACAAAGAATATGATGGGAGAGAATTTTTTCTTGGTGTAAACATCATATAGAAGTGTTGGAATTGGTTGTTGATGATGTTGATTGGCACTCATGTTTTGTCACTAATGTCAACATATGTTTCTATGAAGGCAGAACAAACTGGTTATTACTATTGCTTGATGACTGACAGAAGTGTACGGGTACTGTACAGTTGATTCAGAATGAGCGAAGATGGTGATGTGTACAAGGATATGTTGTGATCTTATTCCTTAGTTCGCGCAGCTTAATATTGTCTACTAGATGAGTTACATATGTTTTAGTGAAGACTGGGTACTGGACTATGACAGTGATCTTTGACAGAGTTAGTCTCTGTGTTTTGAGTATAACTTATGAGCGATGTGGATTCATGTTATGCGAGCTTAAGGGATGATGAAAGACATGTTGAGGAATGTTTTTTATGATTCTTGGGTTTCAGGACTCTTGGTGACATCAGTTGTGGTGTGTGTTCTGGAGGAGACCTATTTGGGGCCGACTTCAAAGATGTAACATGTATTATGGATTGTGAGCATGGATTACAGATCTTGGATTATATTTGATGTATTTAAATAGATGTTTACTTGTTATAGGTACCGGGTGTATCTTAGCAATGGGTTAAATGATTATTTGTATATTGGGAAAGCCTAATTGGTTGACCTAATTAATTATTATAATAGGGTATATATGAGAGATCTTTTCTTGTTTGAAAAGATGGAATGCAAAGTGGAAAATGTGATTGTGGAAGAGATAGTGAAGTGTGGAAGTTGCGAGCTTGTTTGTGTGAAGTATGTTGGATGTAGAGCAGAGGTTGTGATTATGTTACTTTATTAGAACTGACCAAGCAAAGACAATTGCTATTAGACAGTTCACTGGTTTGTATATTTTCTATATACACTTATATTTCAAACTATAAGTCCTGAGGGTGGATTTAACCTTCTTTAGACAGTGTGCCTGGGCAGTGAGCCCACTGTTACTCTTGACTCCTAACAAGGTATGTCCTCTAGCAGGGACTATGTACTGTAATGCATCAATAAGCTCCTAATAGGGCTACACATTTTAACAGGGATACTATACTCTAAGTACATCATTTGTGGATGCCAATTCCCACTGGGGTTTTACCTTTAATAGGGTTTCCTCAACAACAAAGGATTGTGTTATTGTGTTGGCATTTACTGTGTTATCTTTTGGATTAAATTTTTTTGTTTATAAAGTTTAATGTTAATCATCAGTCTCACAACTGATTCACCCCCCCCCCCCTCTCAGTTGTGTTGGTGGACTATTATTCCTAGCAATTGCTATTAGATCTACTGGTCNTTCCCCCCCCCCCCCCTCTCAGTTGTGTTGGTGGACTATTATTCCTAGCAATTGCTATTAGATCTACTGGTCCTTAGAGAGAAAGCTTAACAGCTTGAGGTGATCTTGAAGATGACATACTATAGGAAGGATAGTCTGAAGTTTGATCCTGAAAATTTTGACATTTGGAAGAACAAGATGAGAACACATTTTCTATGCTTGGGAATCAACTACTGGATGATTACAAACAAGAATGTACATATGAAGGCTAAGGATGAACTAGATAAGGCTGATGATGAAAATAAGATATTTTCATATAACATGTTCGCAAGGGAAGCACTGATTAGTGCACTCTCTGAAGGTGAATTCATAGAGGTTAAAGATTTGGATTATGCACATGACATTTGGACAAGATTGGAAGCACTATATGTAGGAGATAAGTTTACTAAGCAGACAAAGTTATAGAAGACAAGGATGGAAAATCTGAAAATGATTGATGATGAAAATATTAGAGCATATGTACAGAGAGTTACTGAGGTTCTTAGTGGGATCAGAAACTCTGGAGGCGTATATAGTGAGGAAGAAGTGATTGCAAAAATTCTTAGATCTTTGACACTTGTTTACAAGACTAAAGTGCAAGCTATATAAGAGATCAAACATTTGACAACAAACTTTAATAGAGAGATGTTGATTTCAAAATTAACTACTTTTGAGGCCGCAAAGCTGGGAGATTCATTACCTAAAGTTGAGACAACATTCAAGGCGACTGAGCATAAAAATAAAAATACTTTATCAGGAATTGCGAGCACCAACAGTAGTGACTTGAGAGAAGAGCTTGGTGAATATGCTGATGAAAGGGAACAGATACAGGAAGAAGAAAGAAAGTTATATGAAATTGTGGCCCTGATCACTAGAAGAGAAAAGAGAGGTAAGGGTAAGTTTGAAGTAAAATTACCTCTGAAATTTTTTTCATGTCATAAGATAGGTCATTTTGCATCTAGATGTCTTACAAGGGTTCCAAATCATAAATCTAAGTTTTATAAACCTAAGTATTCAAAGGATAAGGAATGTTACTATGATAGTGAAAGTGTTTCTAATAATGATGCTATTGATTATGATGAGATTGGATTTATTTCTATCAAGGATGATAAATATACTCATGAAGAAAGAGCCTTAGTGTCACATATTGAAAAGAAATTTGAATGGGTCATAGACAATGATTGTTCACACCATATGACTAGAGATAGAAATAAGTTTGTTAAACTGGATAAGTATGATGGTGGTGTTGTGAGATTTGGTGACAATACTCCTAAGCTTATCATTAGAGTTGGATCTATTTCTTTAGATGGAAAGACCAATACTGACAATGTATTACTTGTTGATGGACTTAAGCATAATTTTTTGAGTATTGGACAGCTAGTGGACAAAGGTTATCAATTGAAATTCATTGATGGGAAATGCTCCATTAGAAGTAAGTCAGGAGACTTGATCACATCTGGTACTAAATTCAGAGGTAATGTATTTGAATTGAATACATCTGAGGATTCTTGTTTTGTTGTGAAGGTAGATGATAGTTGTTTATGACATAAAAGATTTTTTCATGTTAATTTTGATAATATTGTGAAGGAAAGTATGACTAATGTAGTTAGAGACCTACCAATGATTTTGAAACCATCTAACACCATGTGTAGAGAATGTGTAATGGGGAAGCAGACTAGAAGCAGTTTTAAAAGGAAATCTTACTCAACGAACGGGAAGTTGGATCTAGTGCATACAGATCTATGTGGTCCTGCAAGAACAAGATCTTACTACAGTGAAAGGTATTTTATACTTTTTGTTGATGAATTTTCTAGGATGATGTGGGCTACATATCTAAGAGAGAACTCAGAGGCATTTGACAATTTCAAGATATTCAAAGAAAAAGTTGAGAATGAATCAGGCTTAAAGATAAAATGTTTGAGATCAAATAGAGGTGGTGATTTTACTTTAGATTTGTTCAATACCTACTGCAAAGAGCATGGAATATACAGAAATGCATCTGCTCCTAGGACACCACAACAGAATAGGATAGCAAAGTGAAGAAACAAAACAATATTAGATGCTACTAGAACTATGTTGCTGGAAGGAAATGTATCACATGTTCATTGGAGAGAAGCTATTGGTACTGTTGTGTATACCTTGAACACAATTCATATCAAAGAAGGTACAAGTAAGACTCTTTATGAAATATGATTTAATCATACTCCTACTGTGAAATATTTTAGAATATTTGGTAGTAAAAGCTATATCAAAAGAGATGATGAGATAGGAAAGTTTGATGCTAGAAGTGATGAAGGGATCTTCCTTGGTTATTCCACTAAAAAAAAAGCTTATAAATGTTTTAATTTGAGATTGAGGAAGATGATTGAAAGTTCTAGTGTGAGGATAGATGAAAAGTTTCAAATTCAAGAGAGAATATATGACTGTAATCAGACTACAAAGATCAAGGAGGTTACTACAGATCAAGAAAAACCTTTTGAGATTGACTATGAGATTGAGGTATGTTAAGATGACTCAAATGATCCTACTAAAATTCCTAAGACTCCAAGGTATGTTAAGAAAAACCATCCTTAAGATCAAATTATTGGAGATGCAAATAGAGGAATGATGACAAGATCGAGATTAGGAGATGAAATTTGTTTGATTTTTCAAGTTAAACCTAAATCTAATGATGAGGGATGTAGAAATGAATCTTTGACTAAAGCTATGCAGGAAGAATTAGAACATATAAAGAAGAATAACACTTGGGAACTAGTTCCTAGACCTAAATATAAGAATGTTATAGGAACTAAGTGGGTTTTCAGAAATAAAATGAATAAAGAGGGTATGGTTGTAAGAAATAAGGCAAGACTGGTTTGTAAAGGTTACTCGCAACAAGAAGGCATAGACTTTGAAGAAACATTTTCTCTTTTTGCTAGGTTGGAAGCAGTAAGATTTTTTATTTCTTATACTGCACACAAAGACTTCAAAGTATATCAGATGGATGTGAAATCTGCATTTCTAAATGGAGATCTAGAAGAGGAAGTATATATTTAGCAACCTGATGGATTTTATTTGACAGAAGATGAGGACATGGTTTGCAAATTGAAGAAAGATTTGTATGGACTTAAAAAAACACCCAGAGCATGGTATGAAAGATTGGATAGGTATCTACTTCATCTTGGCTTCAGAAAAGGTAATGCAGACAACAATTTGTACTTAAGAACTAGTGAAGATGGAATTCTAATAGTAAAAGTTTTTGTTGATGATATCCTTTTTGGAGGAAATGATGAAATGAGTAAAAATTTCTCTAAAGAAATGGAAAATGAATTTGATATTTCAATGATTGGTGAGATGAATTTTTCCCTTGGATTGCAAATTAATCAGAACAAGAGTGGTATTTTTATTTCTCGGATGAAGTATCTTAAAGAAATGTTGATGTTTGGAATGAAAGATTGTAAACCTTTTGGAACTCCTGTGGTTACTGGTCACAAGCTTACTAATACTGATGAAACTCGGATTGTTTTTCAGATAAAGTACAGATCTATAATTGGAGGCTTACAATATATGACACACACCACTCCAGATATTGCTAATGCAATTGGAATTTTGGCAAGATATCAAGCAAATCCTAAAGAGACACCCCTTGCTATTGTGCAAATAATATTTAGATATCTGAAAGGAACACCAGATTATGGCTTATGGTATAATAAATCTGATGATTTTGATTTACATGCTTATACTGATGTTGATTGGGCAGGAAATATTGATGACAGAAAAGCACAAGTGGTGGTGCATTCTTTCTTGGGAAAAGATTGGTTTCTTGGCTAAGTAAAAAGTAGGATTGTATAGCTCAGTCTACTGCTGTATCTGAGTATGTTGTTGCTGCTATAAATTGTACATAGATTGTTTGGATGAAACAAATGATGGACATTGAGATAACTTTTGATGAGCCAGTCGTTATCCATTCTGATAACACTAGCACAGTTAACATGTCGAAGAGTTCAGTAATGCATTCAAAGACTAAACATATTTCTATTAAGTATCATTTCTTGAGAGACAAGGTAGCAGAGAAGGAGATTAGATTGGAGTATATTAGCACAAAGGAAAAAATAACATATATATTTAAAAAAAAAATTCCAAAGGATACTTGTGAATATCTCAGAGGTATGCTTGGGGTGCGAGCCCCTCCTTGCGAGAACTAAATTGATGTAGGAATGCATGAGTCCAGTGCTTTCAGACTTGTATCATTTTATGGACTTGATGCTTGGATCTACTCCTCAGGGGGAGTGATCAAAGAGGAAAGAAGAAGAGTTATGGCACCCTTTTCCATTTTTGTCAAAGGGGGAGAGATTCTATGAGAAAATCCCTACTATTTTAGGGAGAGCTATGATAAGGATATTGAGAAGATTGTATTGAGAGAGTTCTTTTGGGTTGATAGATTTTCCCATATGTTGCCATTAATGCCAAATGGGGATATTGTTGGAATTGGTTGTTGATGATGTTTATTGGCACTCATGTTTTGTCACCGATGTCAACATATGTTTCTATGAAGGCATAATACACTGGTTATTACTATTGCTTGATGACTGACAGAAGTGTACGAGTACTATATTTTTGATTCAGAATGAGTGAATATGGTGATGGGTACAAGGATATGTTGTGATCTTACTCCTATGGTTGCACAACTTAATATTGTCTACTAGATGAGTTACAAATGTTTTAGTGAAGACTGGGTACTGGATTGTGCCAGTGATCTTTGACAAAGTTAGTCTCTGTGTTTTGAGTATAACTTACAAGTGATGTGGATTCAGGTTATGCGAGCTTAAGGGATGGCAGAAAACATGCCGAGGAATGTTTGTTATGATTCTTGGGTTTCAGGACTCTTGGTGATGTCAGTTGTGGCGTGTGTTCTGGAGGAGACCTATTTGGGGCTGACTTCAAATATGTAGCGTGTATTATGGATTGCAAGCATGGATTACGGATCTTGGATTATATTTTATGTATTGTAATTGATGTTTACTTGTTATAGGTACCGTGTATATCTTAGAAATGGGTTAAATAATTATTTGTATATTGGGAAAGCCTAATTGGCCGACCTAATTAATTATTGTAATAGGTATATATGAGAGATCTTTTCTTATTTGAAAAGATGGAATGCAAAGTGGAAAATGTGATTATGGAAGAGACAACGAAGTGTGGAATTTGTGAGCTTGTTTGTGTGAATTCTGCTAGATGTAGAGAAGAGGTTGTGATTGTGTTGCTTCATTGGAACTGACCAAGCAAAGACAGTTTCTATCAGACAGTTCAATAGATTTTATATTTTCTATATACACTTGTATTTCAAATTGTAAGTCCTGAGGATGGATTTAACCTCCTTTAGGCAATGTACCTGGGTAGTGAGCCCACTATTACTCTTGACTCCTAATAGGGTCTTTCCTCTAACAAGGACTATATACTATAATGCATCAATAAGCTCCTAACAGGGATAAATATTTTAACAGGGATACTATACTCTCAGTACATCATTTATGGGTGTTGATTCCCACCAGGGTTTTACCTTTAATAGGGTTTCCTCGACAACAAAGGATTGTGTTATTGTGTTGGCATTTACTGTGTTATCATTTGGATTAAAGTTTTTGTTTATAAAGTTTAATGTTTAATAATTTGTCTCACAAGTGATTCACCCCCCCCCCCCCAAGTTGTTTTGGTGGAATTTTATTCCTAACAAGAAGATTGTTGACAAAGGAAAGGTAAAGTATTTCAATAATGGAAGGGTTAAAACCCTTGATAATATTTTATATATTCTAGGACTTGCAAGAAATATATTTTTTGTATCCCTGTTGAATGATTTTGAAACGCATGTGACATTTGAAAAGTCTAGGTGTAGGTTGGTAAGAGGGAGTTTGGTTTAATACCTCCTGTTTAGTAAATCTACCAATGTGACTAGCACAAAATATGCATGTATTTTATGGTATCATAGATTGGGTCACATAGGTGAAAAACATGTCTTAAGACCATCCTAAATAAAAATCCAATTGATGGTTTCTAGTATTCTATAGGTAAAAATAATTTCTACGAGCACTGTAGTTTTGGTAAATAGAATGGATCATTATTTCCTAAAGGCCTATAAAAGGAAAAAAGACAATTATAAATTCTTCATTCGGATGTGTGTGGTATGGTGGATGTTGAGTTTTTGGGTAAATCTCAATATTATGTTTCCTCCATTGATGATGTCTATAGATACACTTGGATTTATTTTATGTATTCTAAATTTGGTTTTTTCACTAATTTTAAGGAATTTAAGGCCTTAGTTAAGAAGTAGTCAATTATAATATGAAATTGTTGAGATTTGACAAAAAGGGTGAATAATTTTCCAAAGAATTTGATGAGTTTGTAATCATGTATGTATTATTATGCTGAGGACTACTCCTTATAAACCCAAACAAATTGGGGTAGAAAAAATAATGAACCAAACCTTAATGAAAAGAGATAGGAGCATGCTAAATGATGCTAAGAATGATAGATGATTTTAGGAAAAAATTATTGGCACTAATATTTATTTAATTAATATATCTCATTGTTTAACTCTTATTGACAAAAATCCTTATAAAGTGTGAATAGGTAGAAAGCAATTAGTTTCACATTTAAGAGTCTTTATTTGTAAGTCTTTTGTTCATGTGCCTCTGGAGAAGTGATCTAAACTAGATCCAAAAGCTTAGAAATTCATCTTTGTTAGTTACAGTGAGAATCTAAAAGGTTATAAGCTTCAAAATCTCTAACCTATAAAATGATGTTTTCTAGAGCTGTTATTTTTGGGGATGTATAGTCATAAAATGGAAGCACTTCCATGGTAGACTGGTTTAGCCTTATGATTAAGTGGTTTGGGGTCATATCAAGCACCTTAAATGGGTTCCTGACTGTGACCTGGCTTTCCTCCTGTTCTGCCTCTCTTTCCAGTTTTTGGCATCCTAGACTGTAGATTTGAGGTTTTTGACCTCAGGGTCAAGGTCGACCTTTTGGGTCTATGTCAACCTCAACCCTAACCTAGGTCAAGGTTGACCTCAACCCTGACCTAGGTCAAGGTCAACCTCAACCTTGACCTAGGGTTCAAATCTCAGGGTCCCACAATTTCCAAATGTCGGTCTTTGCAAAAAGTTATTTCCTGCTTCCGGGTCGGCTATTTCGGGTTTCGAAGCGGTGATTCTTAAATTATATTTAATATAGGTCTTCTTCTAGGGGCATGGGTCTAATTGGAATTTAATTCTCCTATGTTTTCCTCCTTAGAATATTGTGCCCTAATTTCATATAAAAGGAAGCCTTTCTCTCTCATTTTCTCTAAGTCTTCTAAGTGCAAAAAGCTCCAACCAAGATTTTGTCAAGAAGCAAAAGGTTCAAGCATCCA
>MU225808.1:2867586-2885505 GCA_018584345.1 Thuja plicata | reverse complement strand
GTTACAAACACACGGTTAAGTGTGACCTTGTTAGAGGATTTTTATACATAGGTTGTCACTTAGTATCTGGCATCTACGCTACCATCCTTGAATCAACCTTTAGATTGTCAATAGGCTTTATGCTAATGTTACTACCATCCTTGAATCAGCCTCCTTCTTAGACTCTCAATAGGCTTTAGGTAAGACCACTGCTACTATCATGAATCAACCTTTTTGGTAATCTGTTAGGATATACCTCAATTACAGAAGATGGTTAAGTCTTTCTCTGTTAAGAGACTTAATGCTTCAATGGTTAAATTGAAACACAATGACCTATTTCTAATGCAACTTTGAATTGCAAATATTTAGATCTATTTATGTACTTTACCTCTCTGATCAAGGTATCAATTCAATTCCTTTGTACTTCACACTTTCTGCTTTGTGATGGTGTGCTTCACTGTTCGTCAGTGTCTGTAGAATTCTTTAGCTCTCCCTTAGCTTGATTGATCAGGACTGTATGAATATTATCCTTCACTAGTTTCTCTTCAGCATCTTCTTTCAATTCACTCCCCCATGTATCTAAGTGCTTTTGGAAATGAATTATGCTTGTCTCTTATATAGACATGATATTCCTTAATTCTTGATTCTTGATTCTTGACGTGAAAAACAATCCAGTCAATTTGATTTATGGCTTTGACTCCTGATTTATCTCATAGTTATCTTCTTTCCAACTGTATAAATCAATTGCTTTAACTGTGGTTGAATAAAACAAATAAAACAACCAGTTAAGTCTATCTTTAAGCTCTGTGAGCTAGATATTTTTTTGTTTTTTGATCTCTCTGTTCTGTCGGTCAATTCTGCAGTTCATCGCTGATGACAACTGCCAGTTCCATCGGTGTATCTTCAGTTAGCTTTAGAATCTCTTTCTGTTGGGCATCATTGGATCTTGCTCATCGGGCAACTTTGTTTTCAGCTCGTCGAGCATCTTGTGATTCTGCTTCATTGGGCAACATTGTCTTCTGCTCGTCAGGCATCACTATGAATTTATCTCTGTCTTTACTGGTGGTGTGCACTGCTTCGGTGTTGTCTGTCACTTAGTGAATAATTGAATTTTATGCATTGTTGAAGGCATAATCATTGTTCCATTGATTCTCTGAAGTATTTGGCATTATGTGTCTGACCATATAGATGATATCAAGTTGACATCAATGACAATACAAACCATTAACTAATTTAATGTCTTGCATCATCTTCAACTTAACATTATCAAACATTCAATCAGTTACATGTCATCAAGAGTTTTGACATTCAGTTCACAAACTTTGAAGATCAAAATCGGCTAAGTATAGAAGACAGAGCATAACAGAGATATATCGTTGATCAGAGCACCAGCGCACATGCGTATGATTGAGTTATGATATGCACATTTGGACTTAAGATTTTGGATATGTTTTTATGCTTATTCTAAACACGCATGGTCAAATATGATAGTATGGTGAAGTTACAGCCAGTCTAAGTGCCACTAGCAGTTCAGCAGAACAGAGCATGGAGCCGACTATAGTTTTTGATTAGCATGTATTAATTTGCTTTTTAATAGCTATGCGCATATTGTAATATGTTTGTAATCATGTTGTTATCACTCATGTAAAAACTCTTAAGCCAATTAATTTGGAAGCATTGTGAATGTTGATTTTGGGCTGACTAAGTTTTAGTTTTGGTTGCGTCTATTAATGCATGTATATATACTTGATATACATTTTTGTGTTGGCATGAAGTACAAAGATAGAAGAGAAGAAATATGTGAAGAAGAGCACTATATATGAAATCAGTATGAGATAGAACTCTACAAGAGGTTAGAGCATCAATGCACAAACATAACTGGTCAGGCAACAGTGTCATAACAATAGTTCACCTTTCAAATATTGTGTGTATCTATTCTTAGGAGGTTGTAGCCTTCTTCTTATTGAACAGTGAGCTCTAGTAGTGTGCCATCCACCTTTAACAGGGTTTGAAAAAGACTCCTAACAGGGTCATTGTACTTAGCATTGTAATGACTACTCCTAACATGGAAAAGGAACTCTAACAAGTTCATAAGACTAGTGCAGTTATTTGTGGGTACTAATTCCCACCGGGGTTTTCCTCTGATCAAGGTTTCCCCGTAAACATATCTTGTGTTATGTGTTATGGTTGATATGCTTTGCTTATTAATTTTTTTATCTATTTATTGGGCTAAGTTTCAAGTTGCTGAAATATAATAAATTGTTGAACACTGATTCACCTCCCCCCCCTCTCAGTGTTCCCATTCCTAACAAAGAGGTTCAAAGGCCTCCATTTTTTGTATAATACCAACACCTTTATGTTCTAAATGTGTCTACATAGCAATCTTTTGAAGAAGGTTTATTCATGTTATAGGAGAAGGTTTTTCATGACACGAAGACTATTTCAATCATAATTTTCAAAGAGACGGCAATGGTACATGCTTCAAATGGTCATTTGTCTTTAATATCTCCTACTTATTAATTTAACAGAGCTATTAGGACTCAAAAAGTGTCAAGAATGCTCTATTAATGGTTAAGTAGAGTGACGTTGAAAAATTATAGACAAATGACCATTTAGAAGCATATACAAATGTTTTAGTAGAGTGAAATTGAAAAATTAAAGATAAATTAAATTAATTTAATTAAATAGGTATGCATTTGGAGGGAATTTTAACCAATTGGTTTTTGGTGTCAAAAGAGTCATGATTGCACTTTGGAGGGAATTTTTATCATTTGGGTATTTCAGCTCATGAGATTTAAGTTTTTCCCTCTGGTTTTAAATGCAAAGATAGGGAATTTTAATTATTTTGGTGTTTCATCTCATAGGATGTAAGGTTTTCCCTTTAGTTTTTAACATAAAGATAGGCAAAACCCCAAAAATCATCCATCATACAAGGAAATTGTGGTTTTGAATGGAAGGACTATTGGGTAAGTAAGTTCTTTTTGTTATTTAATTGTTGTTTTCTTGCATTTCTAGAGCATCTTAAAACACATTTAAATTGGGTTTTCTATCATAGGATTTCTATTTTCCTTTATTGCTTGATGGGAAACAGGGAAAAAGCTATCAAACTCATCCACAATCTTTTTCTTTCTTCTTAATCTCTGTGGCCAGAAGAGGTAAAAAAACCTTTGATGTCATGCCAAAGACTTCAAATTAGCACGGTAATAATTATCCAAAACCTCATTAAAAATATCCAAAACCTTCTTGGTTTTGATTCTTTTTAGTTGGTTCATCATTTTTAACATGACTCAAGATATTCAAATCCTTCTTGGTTGTGATCCCTTTTAATTGGATGTCCATCTTCAACACTACTTTGAGGTAAACAAAAATAGAAAATTATTGAATGCTATAATTTTGAGGTTTCAAACCTCAATTTCTACAAGCAAGGATGCTCTAATGGAATTTTGGAGTTTTTCGTATAATCTCATATGAGAGTGCATTTAGGATAACTCAAGGTTTCATAAAACTCTAGTTTTCTCGTTACTCCAAAATAATTTTTTAAAACAAAAAATTATTATTGTCTTAAAATTATTTTTTATTTATTTAATTAATTTCTGTTTTAATTTTTGACGCTAGAGCCACATAATGGTAAGTTTGAAAAAATTAAATTAAAGCGGGAAAGTGATTATTCACCTTGCTACTAAATTTCATTATTTTCCTTACATTGAGCAAAGATGCGGTAAAGATGGCAATCTCAGCCTAGGTCCACAAACACACACCCTTCAATGGGATTTTTTGCAGGGGCCTCTGGGTTGATTGTGTACCAAAATTTAATAACAATAGAGTTATTGTTAATGGGTTTTGCCATTTTGGGAGTGTTTTTCCTCCTTTCTCAAAACTCTGAAAAAGAGAAAGCAGAGCCCAGGGTTTTGGTGTCATGAGGGTTTTGGGTTTTCCTTCAAAATAAAAGTTCCCAAAAATTTGTGAAATTTAGTTGGAATCTATATCAGAACAAAGAAAATATGTCTTCTCTAAAGTGGTCTAGAAGAAAAAAGCTAGAATCTTCTAATTCAGGTGCTTAAGAGGTTGAACCCTTGGAGATGTAGCACAAGGGGTTCAAATATTAAATCAATAAGAGGAAAAATAGTTATGGTGCAAGAATTCTTTTTTTGCCAAGATTTTGCAGGTAACTTTTTGTGAAGGTTTTTTCCTGGTTCATTATCATTTATCCAAGAAAAGCTACTTGGTAGCATTTATAGAGGCTTAACATGTTTTTTTACTTATCTATGCATTTTTCCTGCAAAACTAAAGAACTCTCCTTTCTTATTTTCAAACTTTTTAAAAACATCTACAAAGAAACAAATATTGTTCCTTAGATTTATTGGTTGAATGTATGGTTCTCTATTTTAAAATTTTAAAATTTTGTCTTTGTTCTACCTCAAGATTCTGGATATACATTATTCATATTTCTCCTTCAACATCTAAGGTATTGTTCTAACTCCTTAAGACCTGAGAGCCTTGAGTTAATAACTACAGAGTTGATTTGTCTTTTTGTTCAAACTGGGCCAAACTTCCTCAACTCCTCTATCCCTACAGGATGGTCGTGACATTTGCATTTATTGTTTTTTTGTCAACTATTGGCATGGAGGTGCTAGCAACCCTTATGTATTTCCAAATTGAATTTAAAGAGAAATAGATTCCCCTTATTATTTATCCCATCACAGTCTTTATACTTGCACATTTTGGTACTTGAAAATGCACATCAAAGGACCCCCCCAGAAAAAGAAAAAGAATTAATTTCTAAACCATCGAGGTCCCTTGTTGGTGTTGTGATGCTTTATACAAAACATTGATGAAAAAAATGACCACATCATAAACATTGACACAAATAGGATTCATGACATCATACTTGTAACAAACATGTGTTGAAGTATGCTTTTGTGATCTTCTCCTCTCTGCATACATAAAACAGTCCCGTAAAATCTTAAAAGGTCACCAAGGGCACTAATATATGTGAATAAGATATGGGTTATAGCTAGAATCCCTACCAATGAATCCTATTAAAACATCTATAGTCGGATCTTGTTTCACTTGTGTAGAATTTCTAGTAATCTCCTCCAACAAATTTGGGGTATTTTTACAACCAAAAGCCCATAAATTGATAATGGTTAATGGCTTCTCCATGAATCATTATCCAAGACTAATGTTTTTTATCAAGTATTATCATGTCAAGGAACTATTGTGGAGTATATAACTTTAAACAGTGATTAATCGATGCTTAAACAACCAATTAGAATCAATCATTTTTTAATATTTGTTCTCAGTTTGTTAGTTGTATCAGTTAAATTGCACATTTTTAAGGTGATAATTGTTGAGTTTTTTTTATCTAGGACTTTGTGATTGGGATTTCAATAATCTTTTTAGGTTATCAAGGTCTCTGTAGATGTTCTGAGGTGAGAGAACGCACAAATATTAAGATGTGGGGTCATCATAATTTTTTTTAATGTATTATCTTTCTTCTATGCTCATCATCTTTGATCTTTCTTGCACTGATATTGGGCATCTTTTGTATGAAGTCCAAAAGTCCATGCCTGCATACACACATTCAGTTTGACTTCTTCAATCACAAGTTCAATTGAATGTTTAATTTTGTTTAATTTTTTTCTTATGCTTTATGTTTTGTTACATATTAGGAAAGACTTGTTTTCCACTCTTGTTCTCCATTAGCCTCATCTTTTTTCCCATGATTATTTTTAATATATAATTAGCTTATCTAAGTTACTCTAGGATTTAATCATTTGTGGAAATTGATATAACTATTCTTTTTTTTTTTTATAATTTATGTTGAAGACTTTTGAAATTATAACTGATTGAATGTTTGAAGATGATAAGTTGATGATCACCGAGCTGTAGAAAGTAAATGCAAGACATTAAATCAGTTAATGTATTGTATTGTCATTGATGTCAAATTTATATAATCTAATTGGTCATATACATATTGTCATAGACTTCAATAAACCAAAGAGATAAATTTTATGTTATCGGTAAACATAAAAATCCAATGTACACCGAGCGACAGTAAACACCGATGGATAGTGCACACTGACGGATAGAGAACCCCAAGCAGTTCATAGTGTATACCAAGCACCACAAAATTGAGCATAACTGAAGTGAACCCTGAGCAGAACTGAAGGTAATGCTCGAGGAAAACTAGAGCCAATGACCAAGCAAACTAAGAGTTGATCACCAATCAGAACTGGAGTTAGGAAACGACAAAACACTTAGCTGGCAGGAGCTGTATTTAGAGTTAACTGATTGATTGCTTTATTTTTATTGACTAGTTGAACTAAAGATTTAAAGCTAGTTTTATTCACAATTTTCAAGGATAAATCTACGGAATAAAAATAAATCTATGCTTTAAAGATTAAAGAAATGCATGGCGAGATTTGCGGATCAAGGGAGCTATCTACGTCAAGAACTAGAAAGACAAGGAGATTGAATGGTGAAATCATGTCTATATAGAGAGACAAGTAATTCATTATGAAGAGAGGAATGCTGAATATACTTCTGGTGAAGATAGAATTCTTCATGCATATCTGATCATACAAGTTGAAGAACATAGCCAAGAATTCTACAGACACCGAGCAACAGAGAAGCAACAAATTCACCGAGCAGAAAGAACAAGGAGTGGAGCAAAGGAACATAAGAGCAAATTGATCAGAGAGGTATTATGGACTTACAATATATCTGAAAATCTGGAAGTTAAGTTGTATTATCGAACATATCATTTACTGTTTTAGTTTAACCATTGATTCAGAAAATTTCTTAACCGAGTGGGATTTAACAATCCTTAATGTAGTGAGATTCTCAAGAGTATCAAAAGGTTTTTCTTGTTGAAAAAATAGTGAATGCCCAAGGTCAAAAGACTAACTAATTCTTTTAAATCCTCTAACAAGGTCACACTTAACAGTGTGTTTGTAACCTTTAACAGGGTTGGCTCTTCACCAAGCTCAGTTCAGAAGAGTGAAAATTTTGGGTTACTGATCCCAAGTGGTTTTTCCCTTAATAGGGTTTCCACATTAAAATTCCATGTGTCAAATGTGTATATGGTTCATTGCTTTGATTTTTTCTTTACATATTACTAACATAGGATTGGTCCGTAAACACTAAGTTTATTTACTGATATTCGGTAAAGGCTAGGAAAAGATAAACTGCTATTCGGTAAAGCTTAAGAAAAGGATAAATAGTATAATCACCGAGAAGTATATATTTGATAAGATTGCTTAAAGGCATACATCTTGTAGGACTGAAAGATAACTAGAGGCATTATATATGTGATATAAGTTTTGGTTGGATTATTGGATTAATTTTTGAGGCCACTGATTCACCCCCCCCCTCTCAGTTATTCTAACAGAAGACATTGGATTTTGTGGCATAAAATGTTTGTGACTTATTTTCCTATGAAAGAATTCTTCAATGGTGGATTTGAGTATATCAATTGGAGGATGGATGGAGCATGTGTTAACAATATTTCAATCTGGCAGCATTCCTATCAGTTATTGAAGGTTTGGCAGTGGAGTTTATATGGTTGGTTATTTAACAGTAGAGATGCTCTTCCATAAATTCTGAGGTATTTGTATCTAAATTTGCATATTTTAATCATCTTTATCTCAGGAAAATAAGAGAAAATCAATGTAATTTACATTTCTAAAATTTCTGGGTAGAATCAAAGGGATTTTCTATATTTTTTGTTTGTACAGTGATACGTAAAAATTTATTTCTATCAACAAAAAATTTAGATCAGTAAGCTGATTATAAATCTGAGTTTTCTCTAGAATTTCTTATATGCAAATAAAGTTTCAAATTTTTTTTGTGCTCTAGTTTTGGAAATGTTGCTATTTTTCTATTATCTCTATTAGGGGATATTACAAGCTATCAATAGAGATGTTGATAGAAAGGAACAAGCTAGCCTTAGAGTACCAAAAACAATGACACTAGATGGAATAATGAATATTTATGGTAATTATCTCTGTATCAAGTTGCTAATTTATACATTGTTGTTTTTTTGGACATCAGGAAATAAAGAGAAAGAATTTAAGGTGAAAATTAGATGACACTGATCATAATGCTAAAATTCCAGTTACAGATTATGAACGCGTTCATGAAGAACATGTGGCCAAGAATACTGAATGTTTATCGCTTCTTGGTTTGACAAACAGGCAAGTTGTAAATCCACTAAGTAGTATATTATTTTTTAATAATATTTAATGAAATTTTATAGGCAAAATCTTTATGTATATAAGACATGATATGATATTTTTTTGGTTTTATAGGAAAGAAAAAGAGTGCAGAGAAAATGAAGAGAAAACAAAAGTAGCAAATAAAGATACAGTTCTGCCAATTCGTAAAACCCAACACTTTTGTGATCCAACAAATTTACTTGGTGATAAAGGTAATTGTGATGATGCACAACCCAATATAGAACATGGTGATTTGTAGCCTAATGAAAGTCACAAAGAGAGTCCACTTGCATCTGATGTACCTCAGAGTGCACCTGCTGGTATTGATTCAATAAAAGATGCACCTGATTTTGTTAAAAGAAAGAAATTGAGTCAAGATTTATACTAATCTACAAAGATACAAGCAAACAAAAGGATATTAGAAGGGAGGAAGCCATTCTTGGTTGAGGTATCAAGAGATGGTGAACCCACTAGGAAAAATGCTACAAGGTGGGCCTCTGAGGTGTGCATAAGATGTAGAGCCCATTTGGATATTTGCAAATCAAATTCTGTAGAGCAAGATCCACAACATGTGGAATATGTTATACAAAAAATGGAAAATGCCTTTGACGCTAGTGGTGGACGAATATCTAGAAAGTGTTACAAGAACAAGATGAGACTTCTAATGAACAATTTCATATACAATTGTAGAAAAACAATCATGGAAGGAAAAGAGAGTTCAGACACCACTCTATCTCCCAAACAGTGGAAGGCATTGAAAGAAAGTATGCATTCTAATGAATATTTGACAAAGAGAAACAAAGCCAAGAGAGCAAGAGATAATGTGAGGTCTGAATACACATTTCTCTAAGGAAGGTTTCGGGCCAAACTAAACAAATTTAGAGTAAGTGTATGGATTTTTGGTTCAATTTATATTGTGTTATTTATTTCAATTTTTTTTATTGAACTGACTGTGTTAAAATTGACATTGTATTTTAGGTGGAAAAGAATAATAGAGAAGCAGGTGCAGAATATATTGTCAACTATATGGCAGGAATATATCCTACTAGTAAGAGTAGTATGAAGTGGAAATCTAGTTCATCAACAGAGATTTTACAACCATCTTTGGAACGCCCAGTAAGATCCTCTTGAAATCGTGTCAACTAAAATGAAGGGTACCAACATATAATGAGTTATTTACATACTCTAACTGAGAAAGTTTCACAATGGACTTCCTTGGTTCAACCTATAGTTTCTGCATGGAATGACCATAATTCCACAAATTCATATCAGGTAAGAGACTCTACTGATGAGTTGATTCTAGTTCATACTAATTTATCTTTGCATTGCTGAAAGCATCCTTTTGACCATCGTCTTTCTGAATTTGTATACACAAAACACTATCCTTAAGCATTGATTCTCATACACATAGCATTGTTTTTTTTTTTATTACTATAGTATATTAATTATGGAAATCATCAAGATTTTACATCAATTTACAAAATAATACATCTTCCCTTTCATACGGAGGGAGTCGAGTAGTGATGCATCAACTAGTGAATAAAAAAATAAACTATTTACAAAAACATACATTTCAGTTTGCTTCTATCCAGCCTCTATCTAGGAAACCAAGCTGTCCATGGCAGCTAATGATCTTCCCATTTGAGTCATATATTGTCATGGAGGATGAAATTATACAAATTTGAGAAATAGGCCTCCCAGGGTAGTGGAGGGTGCACAAAGATAGGTTTCAGATATAGTGATTCATTCCTAGGAGCTTATATGATGGGGGTTCTGGTTGAAGACTGATCCTGAGGACCTCGGCCCGATCCTATCAATTCACTGCTATCTACCACTTGTTTATCAACCAATATTTCTGCACCTGTGGTATTCCCGTATGCAGTCCTGATTCATATACCTTTATGTTTCTCTTTTATCCACTTCTGTTCCTTGATCTGCTGCAACACCTGCCCTATGGTGACCTCATAGTCGAAGTCCTATTTAGCTTGGTGGTCATTTTACATGTGACCTTCTCTCTATCAAGAACATTTCTAATTTCTTTGATCACTTTCGGTGCTTGATGTTCTTTTACCTTCATGATCATGGTAACCTCCGATGCAACATTAAAAGATATGAGTCTCCGCATAAACTTAGTAAGAACTCTACTCCTACTATTGAAAATATCATCATTACTAAACTTCCATATATGCCATAGAATATGACAGGTATAGAATCTCTAAGTGGAGGAGCAGAATCTCTTCTTTTGTGAGCCAAGATCTTCTTGATATTATTCATGAAAATTTGTTGGGCATTCAGAGTCCTATGTTTGGATACGAGACTCTTCAATTTCAACCCAATATCAAGCTTTTCTATCTGTGGGAGATCAACTAACTTTTCAATGATTGGACCAGAGGGAGGAATCTAATAAGAGTCTTTATTGAAATCTCTTTTGAGTGCTTCTGAGGAAGCTTCAGTAGCATCTAAGGACACCAGGATACTAACATCAAGGTTAGAAGAGCCTTTAGGTAGGGGAGTGGAAGGGTCTGATTTACCATGGGAGGATTTAGGGTCAATCTTTTTTCCTGCACTAGTTTTCAGGGCAATATTTTTTTCTATTCAAAAATTGGCACTCGTGCCTCATGTGGTCTTCCCTTCCAAATAGGAAGCAGGAATTAAGCCCTCTTAGGAAGGAGATTGGAAAATTATAGGTGTGGCCACCTAGATCAAAGACAATCTCACATGGGAGATCAATCCCTGAGTCGATCATGATCAGAATTCTAGCATCTGTGTGGGGGAGTAGCACGTTGGTTTTGTCAACCCTAAGGATTGTACCGAATGGTTCAAGGGCCTGAGGAATAATTCTCCAGAGGAATGGTAGTAGAATACCCATGGTAATCTAGTGGGGGCTCGATAAGGCTAGCACTTTGTTGTGGGCAGCTTCAGGAGTCCAAGGCAGAGTCCTAAAGTTGGCATTTCCAATCTTCCAGAAATATTGTTTGGTAAAAAATTCTTTCTGGGATTTGGGGTTCTTAAAAAAATTAAAAACAACCCTTTCTGAACCATGAGAAGAAAGGAAAAATGGTATCCAAATTGTTTCCCCTAAATATTGTGAAGCCAATTATTTAGGAAGGATCTTCATGAGAGTTTATTAATGTCTTGGGCTGCCAAAACAATTACAGAGTTCCTAAGGCCATCCTTTTATTTCTCAATAGAAATGAACATATGAGAATTAGGTTTGATAATACATACATTAGTAGGGATAAATTTATCTCCTCCAGCATTGGTTCCTTCTCCTATTCTTGGTGCTCGAGTGCCATCGATAATGAACTTTGCCTCCTGTGGGATAACTGTTTCCTCACTGAGTGCTTGTTTGAAGGTTTTTCCACGACCTTCTGAACTTGCACCTGGAGAATGAGTTCCCATTATTAGGTTTAGGTAATATAAAAGGGTTCAACAATGTGGGGGTCTACATTTATTATTGTTAGGCTGAGATGGTCATGTACGTCAATAACCAAAGACCTCCAAGTTGTGGAGCACTTTCCTCCTCCATATTTTTGATTTCATAGCATTGTTGTTATTGCATTTTCACACCATTTTTTATTCTATTTCCTCTCTACCAAAATTTAATCAATTTTAACTACATGCAAAACAATTTTATCAAAGCAACACAAAAACAAAAATACATTGATGCCAACACAGATGGCAATATTGATAGTGATCATGATGAACCAGTGGATAAGAATGTGCAACCCAATCATAGTTGTGCTGAAGTTGAGGTAATATAATACTTGCGTTGTAGAAAAAAAATATAGATTTTGTAGTCTTTACTTGAATTATATTAACTTTTCATGATGGTTAAACTACATTCAATGAAATCAATATTTGGTAGCAAATTGAAAAGAAAAGAAAAATGTTGGTAGTGATTATGTTGATTTTGAAGAGGACGTGCATGATATTTATAGTATTAGCATTGCTAAACTTGAGGTGGGTGCTATAAAACTTTACTTTCTTTAATTAGGATATGATTTTTAGTTGGTAATTTAAACTATTTAAATACTTTCAGCAATAATGTTTATTTTAATCTGTTTAAATACTTTGAGTAATACTGTTTAATAAGCATGTCATGTGTGCACCTATGAGTAGGATAAGGAGTTAAATTAGTAAGTTTTTTAAGGGAATCCATTACTATTGTCACAAAACCCAAAAAGCTTATTCATTAGGATCATCTCCATGGATCCAATCCACACCATACCCTATCAGAGTGCACTCAAGTTCACTCCTCCATTCTTCTCCACAACCAACAACATCTACCCCTCCCCTGGGAGTCCCTTCCATGCCTCTTTCCCTGATCTATTGGAAACACATAGTGGACCATCCTCTCTAGCCCTGGATAATCTCCTATGATCCTCTTGGTAGACCTCCATTTCCACCCATTTACAATGAGTGAATGTGCACCTGCAACCATGAAACTTCAACAACAAGAATCAATTACCAAATCTCTTTCTCAGCCCATATCTTTTGATGGTGTTCAAAGGACTTTAGTCTTGAACATAAGAAAGGGAAGTGAAACAAGAATGAACAATTATTTTGGTCTTTTTTATTTAGAAACTTATGATTGCATTATATTTGTTGCCTTTCATTACCTATATAATCTAATGTGTTATTTTTTTCTTTTTGCATAAATGTATTGATCATAAACTCAAAGAAGGGGATAAAGCTTATGTGTTAGATCCATATGATGGTGATGTTGTTAGAATTGGGCGGATTCACTCCTTGTCTATTGTACATGGATTCAACTTGAAAGGAAGTGGAGATGCAAATGTAAAAATTATAAAGGTGACTAGTAATGTACCCTTGCCTTATGAAGACAAAACAGATGGGGTTGTTCATCTGAAAGAGAAAGAGGGAACTTTCACACAGTGGCCACTAAAGTATTTGACAAAAACAACATAGTTGATCAACAAGTTTATTATGTGTTAGTTGTTAGAAATTTTGGCTCACTGCTTTATAATATTGCAGTATTTTGAATGTGTTGTTTAGATATTTTAATCATCAAGGTGTATTTGAAAGAGTTGGAAACTCTTAGACAACTTTGACATTTTTGATTATATTTATGTATATACTCTTTAGACAAATTTGACATTATAATTTGATATATATTTGCATTAATTTTTATTATTGGAGATTACCTTTATTATCATCATGATGTTGAATCAATCTTTTAATTCTAGATAGTTTAAGGATTAAGACAAATCCCTTATGGTGAAAGAGTTTCGACAGTTTTAGTTTTGGAGAAAAAGGCCCTCTGCAACTTTGCTGCTATGACAGATGCTGACAAATGCATTTCCCCTTGAGTAGCATTCTAGGTGCGCATATTTTGAGTCATCCTTATGTGTGTCTTGGCTTTGATTTTTCATTCTTGCATGGTGTTTCCTTTTTGTGTGGTTTTATGTCTTTTTTGTGCCCTTTTATTTCCTTTTTGATTTGGGGTTAACCTTTCCCTTGACTGGTTCATGCGTGTGATGGGAGAGCCAGGTAATAATGTTGATATCCCATAGAGAGATGTGGAGATCATTATGGGTGATGTAGAGGATAGTGTTAATGAGAAGTGTAATGAGCATGCAAATGGTATTAATGCGGGTAAAATCAATGAAAAAATGTCATATAAACAAGTGGTGGCCGATATTTCTTCGCTATTTTTGGTGAGTGCAGAATTTGATGGAGTCTTTAGCAGGATATTGGTGGATGCAGAACATGGTAATATGGGACAGGCCACAATAGATGGAGTTGGATGAGGCAGTGGAGGATATTCTAAATCTGGTGGTGACGAAGGACACAATGGTAGGTCTCCTTCCCTCAATCTGAAAACCCTCTCTCTCTCGCCTAACAAAGATATGGTAAGTGTCGTTAAGGCCGAACATAGTAGGTTGAAGAGTATTGCTATAATTTTTGTTTGTCTAGAAAAATAATCAATGCCATCTCGTAAATTATTTAATGACTGATTGGCTTCGATTTTACAAATTGAACAGTGTAGAGTCACTCTACCGCATTTAAATGCCAGGGTGTTGGTTTCTTTAAAACCTAAAGTTGACTTTCCATACTATATTTCTCTCGAATTTGATGGGGAAATTTCATGCTGGGATATTTCATTGTTAGGAAATTTAAATTCTTGTTTTCATTGCAGATGCAATGGCCACACAAAGAAGGATTGTCCAGCCCTAAAACATGGGCAGAGAGAAAATTTTGATATAGTGAATAATTCTAAAAAAAAAATCAATACCAGTAATAGTGAAAAGAAATCCTTTGATAGTAAAGGTGAAAATAAGGAATCTAACAATCCACACAGTAAAAATAGTGCTCAGGCTTCAAATGAAATAAGTGTTCATCCTTCTGAGAAACAATCTTCTGCTATCTATACTGATACCCATATAAATATTGAGGATAAAAATATGTTTGTCACTTTGTCTAATCCCTTGTTTAATGAGGGTTTTGAAGTTTTTCCTGCTCATAACTCTATAGAGGGAGAGAACCCTTCTCGCCTAGATGCCCACCCATCAATTGAAAATCCCCTATCATTGCAGGGGATAATGCAAACCCCACCAAACTAAACGCTCGATAGGTAGCCATTGTTACTATCAATAAAAAAGTTGATGAAATCAAAAAAGCTAATAGGGAAAAATAGACCCTGAATGTGGTATTAACTACCCCACTTGAATTACTCCAAATAGTGGCTTTCAATACAGAGGAATATTTTATAGAATTGGTTAGGAAGAAAAGAAAGACAAGTGACAAAAATTCTCTGCCCAACAACAATAAAGGTAAAAGCATCCTTCCAGATTGTTTTAACCGTTTGTGCAAAAGCGCAAAACCATCCTCCAAATAGTTATTTATTTTGCACATCCATAGTTGGAATGTTCGAGGGTTAGAGATGCTTGATAGGAAGTATACTGTAAGCCTTAAACTAATACCTAAAAAAATTTTAGAACATGATGCCTCCTATTTTGGTAAGCCTATATCTCTCGATGAAATCAAAATAGCTATTGATTTCTTTTCCAATGGAAAAGCACCTAGTTTGGATGGACTTCCTCCTGAGTTCTACAAAAGGAATAAAGAATGGATATTGTGACGGGGGAATACAAAATGAAGTTTTTTGGCTCAAAAATATTTCACTCTTTATGGAAAGCATGGAGTCAGGTGAGAGATTTAATTCTAGATAGGGGTGTTGTAGGTGGTCCTCCCTTCTATGTTGTTGGGGACCGATCTATTTGGTGGGGGCTATGTTATAATGGTAAACCTCTTGCTATAACCCAAATTTGTTTTACAAAACTTTGGAATTTTAAATGGATATCTTGATGTGGGAGTTCCTTAGTTCTAAATTTAATATCTCTGCTTGACTGAAAAATACATACACCCTAATCAGTATGGCATTGAATGGCAAGTTGAAAGGAGATATTATAGATTCTGCCTCATTTATTAAAAATAGTAAATGGCTAGATGGAAACTCATTGAATACAACCACTACTAAACATTTGTATCACATTATTAAGAAGGAATCTTGTGTCATTTCACATGTGTCCCAGTGTTGGGGATCGGTTAACCCCTTTTCTAATTAGCAATTTTTCTTTGAATATTTTTGGAAGGGAAAATCTGAACCAAAAATTTTTGTTTTAGGTGGCTACTTCTGATTTTAAAACTTGTTGTAGGTCATGTCTTATCTTCTTTAGGTGTAACTCCTGTTATTTGTAGTTTGTGTAATGTAATTGAAACTTTTGAACATGTTTTTTTTAATGTCTCTATGCATGCAAGATTTGGGCCATTTTTCTTGGATCCCCTTGTCTTTGGAATTGTAAACTTGGTATTACTTGGAGTGAAATTCTTGCTGGTTATGTGGAGATATTTGACTCTAAAATGAATATTTTTTGGTTTGCACTTACAAATGAAATTCTTTGGAATCTTTGGAAGGGCAGGAATAGAGAGGTTTTTTCAGAAAGAGCAGAGGAAGCCTATTGAGTTTAATTTTAAACCCACACACTTTCATATTATGTCACAAGTATCTATGGTACTCAGTATCCCAAAAACTAAATTCATGATGATGATGCAGGAAGGTAGTTTGATGATTCATAAGGATGAGGTACAGTTTGCTCAATATGTCACAGAGTACCAAAGTTTTCTAGCCCCGACTGAAGTGGAAGATCTTAACAATCTTCTGAATAGATGCCATGTAGATCCCAAGGAACAGGTGGATGCTAATGCAATTCACAGTGTATAGGGTGAGCCTACAGAGTGGGAATAAGGATTAGTAGAGACACAAGATTATGACTGGGCTAATAATGCATGGGCCCCAAGGGACAATAACAGCCAAGATACTAGTTGAGAGTAATTCACAGTTCTGTTTACTTATCATTTTTGATGTAATTATGTAAAGAACTTGTACCCTGAACAATATACTTTAATAAGTATAGGTTATAGATTTGGAAATGTTAACATTCCCCTAATTTTGTAACTGTATATGTTATGGGGTTTGTGTGCAGTTATTGATAACTGGTACTGGATCCTGCTACTTAATTGTATCTTTTGATAAACTATCTTAAGAGAAAAAAATCTTTTAATTCTAGTCTGTCGTAGCTTGTTCATGTGTAATACTCTTATTTGATTTTATGATTTAGTTCAAGTCTAATATTTTTTTTTTTTTGAATTTTAAAATTTATTAAATTATTTATTTTGTAACTACATTTACTACAAAATAATAGAAACAACCAAATAAACTACCAATTAAATGACCAAATAAACTACCAAATGACCAAATGACTGAATAAATGACCAAATGAACTACTAAATGACCAAATAAAATACCATATGACCAAATGAATGACCAACTGACCAAATAAACTACCAAATAAATAAATAAATGACTAAATAAACTACCAAATGACCAAATAAACTACCAAATAAATGACTAAATCAATGACCAAATAAATGACTAAAATAGTTTTGTCATAAATTTGGTCACAAAATAAATGATCGGCAATAAACTACCACTGATCACGTGACCAAATTAGGTCATTTATCTACAATTTTTGATAGTTTTTTTGGTCATATATTGTTGTTTTTGTAATAGTGATAAGATTTTGGGTGTTGAGAAACACCGTTGTGTAGTGGTAGACCACCTGATATCTGATAGGTAATGTGGCTGACTCCACTCAGGAAAATGATTCAATTGATGACTAGGAACTAACTCCCCATGATGACTAGGAACTTGCCCCCAGATAAAGACGATTGTCCTAAGGACGAGATGCGAACTGGATTCAAGCTATGATAATAGGATACAAGACTGACCGATACATGCAAGGATGCGAAGGATATACAAGATATGTAAAAGCGATAAGGATAAATGCAGATTTGAGAATTTTTAGATTTTTAGATTTTAAAATGTTTTTGGATTTTTAGAGATTTTAAAATGATTTTGGATTTTTAGATTTTAAATGTTTTTGGATTTTTAGAGATTACCAATTTAAAGCATGATCACATTTTTTGTCATGTCCCCTTTTTAAAGACATGTTCTTTCATGACGGATTTGCCTATCATCGACTCTCGTAGGCAAATGGTTTGGAGAGGGAGTCATTTTGCAGATCAGATGGTCATATTTGCTCTTGAAGAAGTGATTAAGAGATTATATTTTATTATTATGTGTTAGCGGGGCCCACTTGTTATAATTTTAAGTTGAGATTGCACTTTTTATATT
>MU225808.1:2844110-2867363 GCA_018584345.1 Thuja plicata | reverse complement strand
GATCTTTGGGAACGATCACTCCCCTAGATTGGCATAACTGAGGTAGTGAAATATCTACTGAAGGGTTGCAAGTTTGGAGATGGTACTCAGCCATTTCATCGGGATTTCATTGAGAATTTGATGTAAGAGTTTGCATTGGAATTGGAATAAGGGTTTGAATTCATTATTTGTATTGGGAATCATTTTGGGTGAAGATTGAAGACAATTTTGGCACATTTTCAGACATTCTATATCAGGGCCTGGAATCTGAATTTTTCTCATATCTCTCAAGATACTAGGAGATAATTTTTATTCTTTGGAGAGGACCTTAATACATCATTAGCGGTCAGGTTGATACCAATTTGGGGTTTCCAAACCCTGCATTTTATTTTCTGCAGGTGTCGTACATGTACGGCCTGGTACGGCAGGGTTATCTGTGCACAGCTGGGGCAGTTTGTGATCTGTTTTGGCCTTCCTTGCATTGGTCTTCATCAGCATTCATATCAGGGTATAAGGAGCAGTTTCCAGGTGCATTACATGAGTTATTTGTTGATATTATTGAATGCAAAAAATTGCATGTAACAGTCATTGATATATAAGTCTGAGACAGTACTGTTCTTGTATCATTTTGTATTGGAGTCAGTCATTGTTGTGGTCTTGAAGTCATTGTAATAAAAGGTGCATTATAGGCTTTATTTTATCAAGTTTCTTGCTATGTAACAGTCCATATATATATATATATATATATATATATATTCAGGGAATAGTTACAGTAATCAGACATTGCTATTGGTTTGGTATAGCAAAAGAGTGCATTGATAGAACTTTGTGCATGTAAGAAGATTCATATATCTCATGCTTTAGCTCTTGTGTTGTAATCAGTCCATAAGTCAGTGTTTATATTCAATAGTTGTAACAATCATACATTGCAATCAGAATTGGAGAAATTCAGGATACGATGGCTCTGAGTGATATTTAGTATTTCATTGTTATTCATTTTTCTACTTTCCTATATTGGTATTGTTATCTCAATTGCATTTTATGCCCAAGAAATTATCACATTGAAAACACCTCATTGCAAACAAACCATTCAGTGCATGCCAAGTGTTTGACGAATTGCCACAGTTCAGATTTGGGGAATTTTAGTGATCCTACTGGTGAGGGTCATTACATTTTTTTGTCCCCAATGTCTAGCAAGGTGTAGGGTATTACAAATGGATAAGAAAACCGATGGATCCAAAGTGAAAATGAAATGATGGATGAGGAGAGGGAATGCGACCTTCAAGGACACTCTCCTCAAGATTTATTAAGCTAGGGAAAAAGAATATAGCAATGTAGGATCATGAAGAGGTGTTATATAGCATATAGGATAATGGCCTGATGTCATAAAAAGCATGTAGGATGGTTTGTAGTCCAAAAGAGTGGACATGTCAGAGTTCTAAGGACCTGTTTTGCATTTTTTGTTCTTCCTTTTGATCAAGACCAAGGGGCTCAATGAGATAGGATACTGATAGGACAACATGATCCAAATAAGAGGTGATGGAGGTATAAGTGAATATTTTGGGATTAGTGCAAGGATGTTCATAGATAATGATTATTTGTTGGGGATAATAAATATCACGATAGGGTAGCTGCATGATGAAGGATATTATAGATAGGGTAACATGGATGGAACTTGCCTGTAAGAGAGAGTGCAAGAAGAAGGAATTATGCATGATGAATGTTTGCTAGGTTTTCATCATGGTACTTGTCCAAGGTGCCACAAGAAGTGGGTTTCACCATAGGATGGATTTATTTCTCTTTACTTTTCCTACCAAGGTGTCTGTTTACCAGGTTATCACCAAGGCACTTTTTTGTTTTATTTATTTATTTTTTTAAATTTTATGTAGGAACTTATGCCTCTTTCTCTTTCGATAATGCTCCTTTGAAGGATATTCTATGAATAGGGGAATGCGATGGAAGATAAGTAAGATGGTGACTATGGATTTATGTGATGGATTGGATAAGGGAGATGGAAGGATACTAAGGAAGAGGACAAGAAGCATGGGTAGGTGTTGGATAGTGGATAGGGTATTGAAAGGTTTTCATAGAGGTAGATGTATAGGGTGAAAATGGTGGAAATCTCAACATCGATACACACCTTTAAGGATGGTGGAATGATGTAGGAAAAGTGGTTAGAACAACTTGAGGCTTCGATGTAGAAATGGATATGTATCTTGGTAGTAGGTACATAAGGACCCAAGATGGATTTGGAAGATGAAAGATGTTTTTAAGGAGATGGAGTGGAAGCCTTTGGAAGTTTGGATGCCAACTATGATTTTTATTTTGTGTTCAATTATTTAAGAATGAATTGGGAATCCACATAAATTTTTATTTTTATTTTCTCTTAGATGTTTTAGCATGCGCTTCTTCAATGAGGGATTTAGGAGTCCACATTTTCTTCAATTTTCTTCTTTTCTTGTTGGACCTTTGTGGTCTCTTGAATAGCTCTTTTTTCTTTGTATTCACATGTCAATTAGGATATACATGGTTATCTTCATATGTAAGTGGATTATTAGATTTGTGATTTCTTTGTTTGACATCCAAATTGCTTCCAAAAGACTTGGGAATTGTGGATGAACAAGGCTAGTATGACTGGTTCATATGGATGGGTGGATGCAATTTTTTCAAGGATGCATGTCTTTGTTGATCTTGATAGGAGATAGGGTAAGTGTATGGCAAGCTAGGAGTGATAAGAATAGTGGATGGAGGAATATAAGGACCCAATATAGATAGAAGGTTTGAAGGTTTCATCTTTGGGATATATGGACCAAGAATGGTTTTGTATGATGGTGAAGGTAGATGCTTGTGTTTAAATTGAGGTAGACAAGGTGTGAAATGGATATCAACATCTTTAGAGTGAGTTGTATTTTCGAGGCTCTCATCTTTAGGAGTCATATTTATACCCATAGGATCATGAGTAGCTTTGATAGGAGCAAATCTGATAGTAATCACTGAATCTTGAGCATATTTATTTTCATGCCATAGACTTGGAGGAATGATGGTTTCATGAGGTGAATATGGAGGTGTATGAAAATGAGATGATGGGATACTCTGATCTTGACAAGGATCTATGGATAATGAAGGGAGAGTATTTTTCTTTTGATTTTCAATAAGCTCATTGGAAGTGGTGGAATAAATATCTTGATCTTGCTTAGGAGATGGAGGTCTATGTAGCTCTTGGGTTGGAGGGATATCTTCTTGGAAGAAATGAAAGGATATGAGAGGATCATCCTTAGACTCTAGGGATATGGGACCTTTGTCAACTATTGGAGGGGATTGGATAATTTCTTGATCTTTAATATTAGTAAGAATTTTTTCTTCATAATTTTGATTATCATCTTGACATGTAGCCACTTCTAAGGATGAGATAGGAGCTTTAATATTCATGAAAGACATCTCTTGAAGGGTGTATGGGAGATAATTTTGCATAGTAATAATAGGCATTGAAGCACATGAAATCTTAGATTCTATGATCTCAAAATCATGGAATAGAATTGTAGCAAGACGTAGATTAGCTTGGGTTTCTTTCATAGGTAGCCCTTGAGGGTAGACATAGTCAACATGGAAAATATGCTCATTAGGTTGATTATTTGATGAAGATTGTGTGACTAGTTGTGATGTTTTGAGAGATGGAGGAATGGTGGGAGAAGTAGAGTTGATATGTGGACCATCGCTAGACATACCTTCATGATTTTGATCATGCTTGAGATTAGTATCTTTTTCTTCTTTAGATGAATGATTAGAATTCTCCGCTTCAATTATGCTATCAACCATGAGATTTTGGGTTTTATGTTTCAAATCCATGAAAGATAAAGTTTAATGCTCATTATGTCTATGATAGGCACAATAGTTACTCAAGAATACAAAACCACATGAAGTGATTTGAGGCAACACGATGAGATTGTTTTTGAGGAGTTCTTCCAAAACTAATTTGTACAACTATCTCAAAGGAGTAAATAATCTATCCAATGGACATTTAGATTCAATTATGTTATAAAAAGAGATATTGGATTCAAGGTCATGAGGATGTGAATCAAAAATCATATTATCATGTTGTTATGGAATAGCCTCTTGATCAAAGATAGGATTACCACAAGTAGGTCTCTCTTTACTTGAAGAGTAGGAAGATATGTGTGAATCATGATCATAGAGAATAGGAAAGATTGATCTTAGTGAAGACATGTTTGATGATGTATTATTTTCTTCTTTTTATTCTTTAATTCAAGATTGGAAATATTGGATCAAATTTGATAAGTTTGTGATAGACTCTTCATTGTTGCTATGATCATGGTATCTTGACCATTTATTTTCAGCCATCATAAGCTTATCTTAACATTTTAGAATAGAGGATTGAGATAAATATGTAGTTAATGTTTGTCTCTTGATATCTTAAATTTGGTGCACCAAGGAGTTCATGAGCATGGAATGGAAGAAAATAAAAATGAAAATTTATCATATTTTTTTGGTTTTTTCTATCTTTTATTAATTTATATTTTTGGAAGTCTTCTGCTCATTTTTGCGAGTTGAGACTGTCGCCAGTCTCTAAAATTGGGTTTTCTTTGGCACCTATTTTAGATATAAAATTAAGATTTTTGGAGACCTTTCCAATGGTGAAAATGGTTCATGATTTTGAGCACCAAGTCAAAAGTTATGACCTCACGAAGTTGGGGTAATATTTTGTAGAAAATTTCAAAAATTTGTAGAGTTATCTAACTGATTTGGATATTTGTGACAATAGAAGGTGTAACTACTCCAAAAAGGGCGTTTGAATCAATGATTTTATTTATTAAAAGATGTACATAAATTCCCTCTATTTTGAAAATGATGAAACAGGTTATCCCTCCCGAAAATGACCTTTTAAAGAACAGAAATGATGTTTCAACTAGAAATGACCTTTTAAACATTGAAAATGATGAAATAATCCAGAGACGATGAAATGTGGACCAGAAATGACATAACTAATGCAAGATATGATGTTTTAAATCTTGGAGATGATGAAACAAATACCAGAGACAACCAGACATAGACTGGAAACGATGTTTTGACCCAGAAACAACGCTTTGAGTGTAGGAAATGACCTTTTAGGATATTTTAGAACCTGTGTTCGGATGACAGTCAACATTTTGAAATTTTTTAATGTTTTAGGTACATTCCTTAGTGTTTTTTCTTGTTCAATTAGTGACACACACACACACAAAGAACAGTGATGTTGTCTTGTTTCGATAGGACTTGTTCATTTTAACACACATTTCCCTATAGAATTGACAAAGCATGAAGATATTTTATCGTAGACTTAGGTACACACTCAAAAGCTAATCAAAATATGACCATCACCAAGCACGCAATGGCTCTAGTCATGATGTCATATTATCCGACTCCAAACGCTAATGAGGGCACACAATGACGAGTATCTTAGGGAGGCTACTATCCTCCTTACATGAATATTATCACCTTTCGGGGGTGAACCGGGTAGTCACTACCATAAAGTATATATTTTTTACATCCATTCATAATCATCTCCCTTAGAATTACACAAGGAAAAATTGAGGCGTATAGCCCTATGAGTACCTAGATGAGTGTAGTCTTGCAAGGAAGATTGAAGCAGCTCCGCTCTACACAACATCCAAGCATGTCCAAGGAATGATCATCATTGTTCCAAGGAAAAAACTAACTACATCTTCTGATATTTTAATCTCAATAAAGCATTTTGATTATAGTGAGATGGAAGGGCTAGCATTCACCTGTCCTAACTTGGGTCGTTCCTGGGAGATTTTTTCCTCAATTAGAGGGCCCTCTAAAGTTAAAAGCAGTAAAGAGGATTGACCACTTAGGAGTCTAGATTATGATTCTTCACGAGGAAGAAGAGCATACTCTCCTATCCATGTTGTTTTCTCCTATTAATCACGCAAAACAAAGTTCTTTCTCACAAATTTTTTAAATTCAACGCTTAATCCTCCATCTTGAGTTTTTGATTTTCCACTTGGGAAAATAATATAATCCTCTAGTTGGATTAAGAATTAAATCTGAGTTCGATTTTTAGATGCCTAGAAAAGAGTTTAGTCAAGAATAGAATTTGATTAATTGATTTTTCCCATGAATTTCCATTCAAATCTTAATTTCATGTTTGAGTTTCTCAATTTCCATGAAGGACAAGAGCATACTTCTCTAATCAATTTAAGAATTGGAGATAAATTTTAATTGTCTAAAAAAATCATCAATTAAGCATAAAAGTTTGGTCAATTTTTGCAAAGGCAACCTACATTTACACTCGTTAGTAGGTTTGCATGTTTTACTCCAAAAAATTTCACCAAGGTTTCTTTGGCATGCGTCCTGCAAAAACTTGTTAGGTTGTCTCAAATGATAAAAATCACAAAACATAACAAGTTAGCTAATTAGTACTCATATTTTCCAAGAAAGTAGACTGTACTTTTTTCTCTTGGGCTTACAGATGACTCAACAAAAACCCTAGATGAGCTTTCTCAGAAATGATGAAAGATTAACCCAAAATGATGAAAGATCCCAGAAATGACTAAAGAATTACGACAACCAATTAAATGCTCCAAAAATGATGAAAGGATTACTGAAAATGGTGAAAGGAAAAAATTATACCTTCCGGAGATGTTGAAAGGCTAATTGCAAGTGATGAAATACTCCCAGAAATGATTAAAGGAATACCAAAAATGACAGAATACTCCCAGAGATGACGTTGGATTTCCTGGAAATAACTTTCTTTAGGGCTATTTGCTGATTTTGCATGACAGAGAGAAAAATTCATGAAAATGAGGGTTTGAGCCCCACGATGGGCGCAAAAAATGTGATGTATAATATTGTACCTGCAAGAATTCTACACACAATCACTCAATACAACTTTATATTAGCATGTTAGCACAAAGGTAATCAATTTGAAACCAACTAACATACTAAAAATGTCCTATTGCTTCCTAGCTAGAAGATTTACTTGAGTTTTATAAAATTTTCTCAGATTAAGCATGAATTTATAACAAATAGACAATCTAGGATGGAATATTCATAAAGAAAATGCCTAATATGCATCTAAGATTGTTCAATTATGCGCCATTTTTCTCAAATGCATGAAATTGAAACTATTTAGTTGAAGAACAAAAGAACTAGATTATGCTAGAATGAATTTGACATTAGTTTGCTACATTAAAATGCACTATTCACCTATAAAATGAGCTTAAAGTGGCTTCATTATATTGATTTTCCTTGGAGGGAAAATTCTTAAATTTGAATTTGAATTTGACGGTTGAGATACATCCATGAGGGATGGTCAAGATTGAATCCTAAGTGATCCATGTGATTGCTCCTTATTGGTTGGAGGTTTAAATTTTGTGCCAATTTGGAGGAATATAAAATTCTTGAATTAATTAATCCACTTTAATTAATATCCTTAGTCATCTTTTTTATCTCGATTTGATTTAAATTGACTAAGATTAATTATTGAATTAATGCCTCTTGGTGAGTGATCTTTGATATTTGATATTTGATGAATTATATAATTAAATTGATCTAGTTCAATTACATAATTGTGATTAGATTTTAATTATGTTCCTTGATTAGGACTTAGAGCACTTGATTTCAGATTAGGGCCTCTCATTGTACCAGACCATTTTTAGGTGATTACACTATGATAGTGAACTTTGGACAGTTAGGTCCTAATGAAGTACAACCAATGTAAATGAGGTTCTATTTCTGTTGTCTTTGGATTCCAAGGATCCTAATTCACCATGAACACAAAAAATATTAAATTAAGAGAGAACTACAATAAAAACAAAGAACTTTACTAATTTTCTCCCACTGTCACTATGATTGTGATTTCAACAGTGAATAAGACAGTCACATCTACTAGCATGTACCCAATGCAAAAAATGATATATTTTTTTTGTCCTTGCATTTTAAGGAACCTATCCTTCATATGGGCACATGAAATATGCATACAACATTGTCTCATTGAATTTTAGGTGTTTTACAAACTTGTCTTGGACTGTTACAGTGATTGTGACTGAGTTCCTTCGCTAGACAGTCAAGAGATGGTGAATTTTCTTTGCACAAAAGGATTTTTTCAAATGCTATCTTTGCTTGGTTAGGGTCCCAAAACAATTAAAAAACTTCTCCAACCTCACATCCCTTCAACCTTCCATCCACCACTTCATGCAAACTCAAAAACTCTCTTCTTTTGACTGATACATGAAGATATCAGTCTCTTTTTCATCTCAACCGCATCTGAAACCTTTTCCACATGTCTTTCAAGTTGGAGCCAAGAAATAACATACAAAAAATTCTATAATAAAAATTTGTGGCATTTTTAACCAATCCATTTGGGAGATTTACATTTTTTATCCTCTTGGTTTACCCTAGGTAGTGTTTTGAGCCTTCTTTACAAATTATGTTATAACTTTATCAAATCAAAATGAAATAAAACCAAACTTGTACCAAAATGAAGTGGATTCACAACTATTTTATCCTCATTCACAATTATTTCATGAGGATGAAAAATATGTAGCAAAAAAGGATAAAAAATCATACTGTACTGTGGAAAAAGCAGGAAAATAGTGAAGATCTTATTGAAGAACTTCTCAAAATGATTGACGAACCCGTACAAAGGAGCCAAAATGGCTTATTTAAGGAAATAATTTTTCAATGTAACTGATCCATGCCCAGGAGTGACTTTTCAACTTCCTTTTTCAATATTTTTCCCTCTTTTTCAACTTTTTACAAAAAAAATTGCTTGACAACTTTTCCTACATTTTAGCAACTTTTACATCTTGATATCTAAAGGCTTAAAAATTGGGGAAATAATAATAAATGGTCTAAAGTGACCTTAGAAACCATTATTAACCTAAATATAATCAAAATTTATCAAAAATTGATAATTGCCTATCTAAGGCTAATCAAGACATACACACCATGAACATTTTTTTATCACATTTCAATTGCAAATAACTAAGTTTTGATGTACAAAGATATCCACACAATGAACAAATTGGATCGAATATCAACTTCCATATATATCAAAATGAACAGTAATCGTGTACATATACAAAAATATCATAAATGTCAATTCAATAATAGAGTTATAAAAATGTGGCATGTGTCAAGGTTGACATATACAATACAAATGTCAAATATATACATAAATTGGTCCTTCAATGACCACAACTAAAAATATGTCTTTATCGATATCTATGACTATGGTGGATCATCAAAATCGAGCCTCTTTGAAGTAGTACGTGGCTCTATAGGTGGCACCACAAGGACAATTCAAATGTTGAATCAAATATATTTTCTCAATATAACATCAAAATAACTAAATACAAGACTGTAAATTGTTTGTAGTTGAAATTTTAATTACCTCATCTCTTTGTTTTGCACTTGGAAAAGGCTAAGGATCCACGGGAAGTTCTAAAGGGAGGTGTAACACATAAAACACCATTAATACAAGTTAATAACATATATGTCAAAAAAAACTAAATAACTAAAAATGCATGGACTAAAAAATTAATGCATACCAGAGCCTCAGATGGATCTCCTATGCTCATAGGAGGTAAAGTCACTAATAAATCAGTTACGATCATTTTCTATTTGGTAAGTGATAAAAGATATTATAGTCAAACATGAAGGAATTAGAGCTTTCAAACAAAAAATAAAGCAATAAAAAGGGAGTTAACAAGAGGGTTTCAAATCCATTGTGGACTTAGTGAAAAGGAGTTAAGAAGACAAGCATACCTCTTCCCTTTGTTGTGCTAGACCTCATCTTTGATGAGTATGAATTCTAATGAAATGGAATGGTAGATCATCAGTGGGAAGTTTTGAAAGGGGTTGTAATAGGTAAAATACAATTAATAAAAGTTGATAACCCAAAGTTGTTGACAAACTCTAAAAAAATAAAAATGTGTGTACTTATATCTAAATAGATATGTTTAAGGTATGTAGAAAAAATGCACACTGGAGCCTCAGATGACTCTCCTATACTCTTAGGAGGCATCTTCACATCTGAAGCAACTATGACCATCTCTTCTATGAAAAATGATAACATATGTTAAAGTCATAGAAGGATTCAAAGATTTCAAACAAGAAAGAATGCAATAAAAAATGAATATGAATATGTTACCTCTTCCCTCTCTTGAACCTCATCCACATCAGGTGCATTAATTAATTCTATAAACCCCATTTGTTTATGTATATAGAACAAATAAATTAGGTGCATTTATCAATTTCTACATGTACATGTTTAATCATAATACATTTCAACAAATAAATTTAAATTGTACTAAATTACCTTTTGTCATTTGGGTGTCCGGGAGGATATCTTTTTCTATATCAGTGTGCTGGAAGATGGCTTTCATACATGAGATTTCCTCAAGCTAGGTGGGGTAACCTAACATAAACAAAATTACCATAAGGGAAAAGAATGTATAATATTAAATCTAAGTATAAAAAAATCTAAATCTAAATGATTCACATGGGTTTTATTAAAATTATAAATAAGATATGTGCAAAATATAAACCGCAAAGCTATCTAGGACAAAGTCAATTGTTGAAAGCATGATATCATCAAGTTGGGACATCTGAGCCCTTGATAAGCCCTATAAAACACCAAATAAAAATACATTTTAATAAATGATATTTGGAAACCAACCTATTATTATATTTTTAACAATATTTACAAATATTTACCTCGGGTGGAGAAACTACACATGCATGTGGAGCCAACCAAACACTATGTGGTGTACTCGCACCACCTGTTGTACCCTACAATACATATTATTTATATGCCACGTTAAATTGTTCTATATATAAAAATTATTTAATTTTATAATATTTAGGTAATTAATTAATAACATGTCATAAATAAAAATAAATACACTTGCATCTCCTCGCCAGAAAACACCAAGCTCATTAGGTCTTCAGTGAGGGAAATATCCTCTCCAGTAGAAGCATAGAATCTACTCCATAAATGTGTACACGAATGGGATGTCGAACCAACCTCATTCACGTTAGTGTCTACACAAAAACATATACTCTGCCAAGTGGCACGCATATGCTCAATGGGTTGGATTGTGCCAAATGATGCATCTACTAATGATGGATGTGTCATAGGTGCTGGTCCATCCTCTAGTCTGAGTAGGTGTGTTCCATACTGAACAATGACAACATTCAATGATGTAGCTACCTGAAGAGTCTGTAACTCCATAGACTCCTTCAAGGCTATTAGGACCGTGACATGAACCATGGGTTTAGGAGATACATGCCTCCTATGCTATGGGTCTACCACCCTATGGGCCCCAAGTCTATCCTGTGTAGAGCCTCTCCCTCTACCCTAGAACTATTGCATGCCAAATTAATTTGGCTTCAATCCGAGGATAAACTCACAATATATCTTTCTCAAAAAATAAAAAGGAACCTCCCAATTATTACAAGGTGGTTGGTCAAATAACATATACCGCCTATTCCAAAAATCTCTTTTCATCCCAGCATGCACACACAATTGTATAGGAAACCTAGATGTATCAGTAAGTAGGCTTTGACTAGTTGCAGGATCGGTGAAAAGAGAACATATGTCTTCTTTAAGAATGCCCTTTATTTTCACCTCATCATATGAAAACCCATCAACATAAAATGCATGACATATATCCCTCCATGAACCCCATTTTGTAACCTATCTAGATACCTCATTCACACTATTGGAAATTATTTCTAGGGTTTTTGCGAGGGATGAGTGGTGCTCCTGAGTAGATGGTCTCTATCTATTCACTAATATAGAAATTTGGGTAGTGTTTTGTGTCAGTTGATTGATAAGATCATCATGTTTGGTCTGTACATGATCTACTAGAGGACGCAAAGGGATTTGGGGTGGTGATAGTTGTTCAGTAGAAGCATTTTGAGGGTTTTGTGGTTGTGGAGCAGCATCTTGAGGGTTTTCTTGTTTCTCATTTATAATGTTTTTAGGGTTTTCTTGTGTTGGTTGTGCACGAAGACTAGGTCTGTGTTGTCTCTTTTGTATGTGGTGATTATTTTTAGAATCTGACATCAAATTAATAAAAAAAAACTTAAATCAATTGAACAAACCCTACTTCAATCCAAATTGAAACAAAAACAATAAAAATAATGAATTCTTATCTATTCAAAAATGTCCCATGGTTGCAAATTTATCTAAATGCGAGAAAATCCCAAATGGAAAAGGAACACGCACGAGTTCTGCTCTTTTTTACACCAACAAAGTGCTTTTCCACCATTTTTGGCATTACAATATGCTTTCCTCCCTAGGTTTTTAAAAAATAAAAATGTTCCTCATAACCCGTGTTGGTTACGGAGAACTTTTAGTTCTTCATAACCCGCATGGGTTATGAGGAACATTTTTTTAAATTCTTTTAATGAGGCTTGGCAAAGGTTCAGTTTTTCCAAGCCTACGTGTTTTGAAATTCAAAGAACCCGCACGGGTTATTAAAATTTTTGGTTTTTTTTTGTATGTGGCCACTTTGTTTACCACAAAATTGGTTCACTTACCCTTGGGGGCTTGGTTTTTTCCTTATCTCTTCCCCCTTGATGATATCTCTTTCCTATTCTTTGAAATACTTTATGTAGAGTATGAAGTAGGCTCATACTCTTGCTAAAATCAGGGCTAAGTGTAGTATCCCAAATTGTAAGCCCTTAAAATTTTGGTCCTTAGTTAGGCCCTATTTTAGTGTCGAAGGATTTCATACCTATTATGCTTGATCACACCTCAATTTTGTGCACATTTTAAGAATCCTCATATCAAAATTTACCCCTAACTAAAAGTTGAGCCTTTTTTACCTTGTAAAGGGAGACTCAAGATGTATGGGGTGACCCAAGTCACCCCTTAAATTGGTAGGCACCCTTTACATGCTTACTATGGCCAAAATTTGAATTGAAGGTTAGTATTTTGATTTTTTGTGGGATTTAAAATACTTTTCACCCTTATTACACTTTTGATCCCCAAAATGGCTAGGAGAGGCATAAATACAAGGCTTCTTCCCTCAATTGAGAGACACCAAGAAGTTAATTTGTCCCATCCAAGCAATTCAATCCAATCAAGTATTCAAGAAAATCAAGCATTCAAGGAGAAATAAAGTTCAATTCAAGCATCAAGCATGGAAGATAAAGAGTAATGTCTAGATCATATCATGTGTGAAGGTATTCATGTTCTTCATATCCTAGATCCAAGGTCAAGGCTACATCAAGAAAACTTTCAAAAATCTTCATTCGCAATTTGATACTTGTGAAGGTATATCATCTTGCCAATCCTCTACTACTAACAACACAATTTTCCTTAATGAAATTTAAGTTTGATTTCAATTTTATTCCTATATAGGGGTTTGACTCAGGCAAACCCATTTCTCCCAACATTCTCTCCATTTTTTGTGTGGAGGTGAAAGGTGGCAGAGTTTTGGATTCGAATTTAAGAAGGAATAATACTCTACTTCATATCCTTGTATTTCTCACCAACTTTTAGAAGAGAAAGAGTGAATCCCACAAGAAGGGGAAATTCTAGTTTCCCCTACTATCTAGGTCAAACCTAACAATAAAATTGGTCTGAAACATTTTGTGCAGGTCAGTGGCTTTGTTTTCTTCTTAGATCTTATTTTGGAATTTGCATATCAGTCTATTTGTTGTTTGTATACACAGATATTCTCCCTTGCATCCTTTTTCATCCTATTTATTTTATTTCCTCATTCCAAATTTAATCAATCAATCTACTCTTATTTAAGGGAGAAAACCTTACATCCATTCAAAGCCTGATCCCTCTTAATCCTAGAGAGTACTTTCCCCTTCCTAATGTAAAGAAACAAAGATGGAATTTAGTATGTGATATTTCCTAGGTTGTTTGATCATCCTAGTAAACAATCATTCCACCAATTTTTTTCAACATTACATGATGCTTCATACCATATAACATATTCACTTAGCCACCTTTAGGGCCCATTATGGAAAATTAATATATTGGTTGAATTAATGGTTATGTTGATGCTATTGTCAAGGATGATATTTACATGAAAAATGGAAGGTTCAAAGATTTTGATTTCATGTAAGGTATTACTCATAATATCCTTTTAGTTTATTTGATTGCAAAAAGTAGAATGTCTAAATTCACTCCCAACTCACTATTCATTCATTATTTGAATAGTAGGAAACTTGATTCCATGGTTATAGTTGGTCACGACAATCAAGTGTACACCTTCTCCTATTTTGTTTCTAATAATGAGATTTCACTAGTGGCTTCACCTTAAACTAGTGTGTGTAGTAACAATATTCAATGTAATGATATTGGTTTTGTAAACCTTCTTATTTAGATTCCACCATTTTATGATTCTTCAAAATTCAATAATGATATAGTTTTTAAGATCTTTCATTGAGCTATATGTGTCTCACTTTTGATATTTTTCTTTGCAATATGGTTTCATGGAAGTCATTGAAAATTTATTTTCTCATTCTTCTTTTGTAGATTTAAAGGAATTATTTGAAGAGTTTTCTTTCCTCCTTGATGATTCATCTTATATGTATATTATTCTTGAGTCTTTATTGTTGATTTACTGGGGGGGGGCACTGAATCAGAAAACTATGATAATTTAAAATTTAAAAATTAACTCCGATTCATCTTAATAAGATAAATAATAACAACAACCGAATCACCAAATAACTTTAATATAATAATCAAAAACTTGCGTAAAAAGTAAATATCACTCACATGAATCATTCAACACACATAACACTAATTTTAACGAGGAAAACCAATTTGAGAAAACCCTCTATGGGAATTTTCACCCACAAAATGAAAATACTCTTCTGAAGTATGCTCGATTAAAAGCATATCATGTGAAAGATTACAATATACATTGTTAAATTTGACCATGTTAGGGGATTTACCTTAGACCTGTTAAGATCTTCACCCTGTTAGGAGTAGCCTGGTTAGAGGAATTTTAACACTCTTTTAGAATGTCACCTTTCACAAGGATTTTACAATAAGTCTGTTAAGTCCACTCGGTTAAGAGATTTTTTGTTACAAATGGTAATAAGAAACTGTATAAAATTGATTTATTAAACTACAACTACCTCTTATTTGTTCAGATCCCTTATGCACTTTGTGACTATTGGCATCAATACTTCATCTGTCTCTACTATTAGCCTTGGGTTTTCACTTCTTTTCTCTTCATTGCATCACCTCGGTATCACTTCAACTCTTCAACTTTCCAGCCTCTCTTTCCTTTGAATTTATCCTTTAAATAGATTATGTTTTTGCCTCTTAATCTCCTTGATTAGGCTTTCCTTGAATCACTCTCTATTGTTAGATTATCTTTTTGAACTTATTCAATGAATTTGAAACTCGGTGAACCACTTCAGCATCTTCTTGGAACTTGCACTTTTCTTAGAAATAAAACTATTAGTTTGTCTCTAAATATTCACCATAGATCTTCACTTTGAATTTTACTGAAAGTAGATCTCTCCAACTAACTCTTCCTCATCCTTGGAATCATCTAGATCACTGTAGCTTTGAATTAAATGCGTTCTTATCCTTGTTTACAACAATAGTTCCACTAGGTAACATGAACTCTCAGCTCGGTAACTAACATGCACTACTCGGTGTCTTGGCTCTCTCGATGACTTGACCGACTAACACAACCTTTTACCAACAAACTTCTTCTTCTTGGTAACATTACTGATTTAGGTTACCAACTTGACCAATCTACTTTTCCAACTTGATAAAGTAGAAAATAATTATCTCAATAGTACCTTATCATTATCTCATCTTTATTAATTGCCCAATTAAATCAACTTTGAAAGATATGGAAACTTAATATGAGCCATAAATCAATTGCTTGACATTAATAAAATAATAACAACTGATATAATCCATCTACAATAATGTATACCTCTGATCATCATCTCCATCAGTTGAGTAACAATCTCCCTCTTTAGCATTGATGGCAACGCTGTTAATTGATGATGACATACTTTAACATCTTTGATCTATATTTACTCCCTCTGAGCTATTTGTTCTTGTTCTCATTCTTTGTGTTCATTCTCCCTCTTTCACTTATACTTCCTTTAGTCAACAATTACTTATCTTCTCCCTCAATCTATGTATTCATCAATTATTCATTCTCCCTCTTTGACAATAATACCAAAGGTGCATACTCCTAAAAAATTATTCAGACAGTGAATCATACCTTGCATGTACTGATATATCATTGCATACAGGATTAATTTTCACAACTTCAAGCATCACATAAAGTATCAATACTAGCATCAACTCACAAAATAGATGTTCTATTGAATTCTTGAATTGATGCAACAAGCATCTTGCTCTAGTGAATATTGGATAGGGGTAGGACCCCTAACTTACCTTAGAGATACTCAAAAGAATCCTTCAATAGTGGCTTGGTAAATATATCTACTAACTGCTCCTTTGAATTCACATACTCCAATATCACATGCGTGTCTTGAACTTGTTCTCTAAAGTAATGATACTTGATAGAAATGTGCTTGGTCTTAAAATGCATCATCGGATTTCTTTGATATGTTTATAGAACTTGTGTTATCACAAACACTAGTACATTTTAGGCCAAATTCTGACGACTATCTGTCAGAATTGCAATGCCTATTTGTTGACCATTCGACAGATGCATTTGTCAAGGTTATTGCATTGGAAATTATGATGGAAGAGGTAACCATTGGTATTGTGTCTGAGGAATCCATTAGAAATCACTACACTAATAGAAAATTACTATGTCATTTCTTATGGTTCATCTATCAAAATGCCGACAGAATGTGTGGACTCTTCGATGGATATATTGTCAGAAAATAGGGGCTCTCTGATGTTAAACTTGTCGGAATACCGATGGATATGCAGTGACTGTCTAATAGGAAAACCATTCAGACATATAGAAGTCTCGTCAAACAATCTGTCAAAAATGGAGTCTGTTTGACGTTATACCTATTAGAAGGGAAATGGACATGAAATGACTTTCCAACATGACAACTCGTTGGACGTATAGAAGTGTCATCAAACATAATTGTCAAAAATTGAATCTATCCAACGTTAAACCTGTCAGAATGCTGACGGGCATGCATTGAATTTATGACATGAAGGCCCATCGTACGTATAGCACTACTGTTGAAGCAGATGTCATAAGCATCGAAATAGTGACAAACTGGCACACTAAAGATAACAAAGCTCAAGAGACCATCATAGAGAGTCTTCATCTTTGGTCCATATTATTGACAAAACATTTTATATTTCATTAGCTCATCAAATACGGTGATTATTTTCATGATAACATATTATTTAAGTTGGTGTTGCATGATTTTATTTACTTTGCTCACTTGTAGAATAAAAGGACAATGATAAAGAAACATCTCCTCCCATGGCCTACATTACTGAGGCCATAGGAGGAGATGCTTCATTCTCACTGTCCTCGTAGTCTACAAGTGCATGAAGTAGATAAATTCATGCAACGTCAACTTAAATAATGTATGCTATCCATGAAAATAACATCTATTAAATTCTTTCAGATCCCTGCATTTGATGAGCTAACAAAATATAAAACGTTTCCTCAATCATATGGACCAAAGATGGAGACCAACTATTATGGTCTCTTGAGCTCTATTATCTTTAGTCCAAATTCTGAGAAGAGGTAGGAGTGGAGGACAAAGAAGGAATATTTGTGAAGGTTTTATAGAATTTATTTACTGAATCATCATCTCTGCACTGGTACTCAATATGGAAACCCTCGTCCTCACTTTTATCCCACCTCAGCAGTAAAGAAGATATTATCTATAGTTTTAGACTTCTAGAAAATCTCCATAAATATCCCTTCTGGCCTCCACTGAATATACGTCTTCTCAGAATCTAAAAACTCTCGATCATTGATTCTCATCAATGTACGAATAAAATAGAAATACTCAAAGCATGGAATATAAGAAATATTAAGAAACAATTCAAATAAAATAAATAAGAGTATATCTTAAACTTATCAATTTTCTAAAAACAAGTTCAAACAGTTAAGTTACCTATATTTATATATTTAAAATGATAAACAACTATTAAAAAATTACCTTTAACTATTTAAGAATGGCAATGACAAACCCATATGTACAGATGATTTCATAATGAAATATATGACAGAAGGTTTGCATAACATTTATCCAATACATGAAGACAGGATACAGATAATAGTGAAGCAAGATTTAACTTTTGAGAATTGAGGAAGGAAACCTATTCATTAGGTAAGAAGCTATAGAAAAAATTGAGGAAGGAAATCTTTTCATTAGGTAAGAAGCTATAGTCCAAAGCTATTGTTAAACTTGTTGGTTGGTTGTCCAAAGGAAGATTTTTTTCTGATGGTAGTGTTGAGAAGCACAAGGGAATTGATTATGATAGGTTTATTTTATAATTGGTAAGCTTTGGCATCCAGGTGATTCTTATTGTCTATTGTGACAACTATTGACCTTGATATTGAGAAAACAGATGTGAAGAAAACTTTCATAGTGATTTGGATAATTGAACCTAAAACTTGTAAGAGGTACAGAATGGGATGCTATTTATTGTTATAGTTGGACCAGATACCTGTAGGTGAAACTATTGTAGTCCACACATTAGTTAATTGGGTCACTCCTTAAGGGCATAGTTAAACTTAATATAAACAAAAGATGGTTCTAGTTGTCACACATTTAGAAACTCTAATGATAATTAAAAGATAATTAATATAAATTGTCAATTAAAAATTGAATACAAATATGGTCAAATTACAAATAAAATATATTTAATATCAATTGCCAATTAATTACATCAAAGGAATTTATTATTTGAAAAAGAGGACATGATTGTTTCATCTAACCAATCTTGCAGAGAGAAGCAAGACCATCAGAACAATCTAACGTGTTCATTCTTTCCATATAATTTTCTAACATTGAAGTTGATCTCCCCATTTCCTTCAGAGGTTTCGAACTAGTGATGTATAGGACAATTTCCATGTCTATCCCCCAAAAAATCTTCTCCACTTATTTTTACCCTATGAAGACCATGAAGGCACTGGTTACATTTCATTCAACTTCCTATTGCTTATATTAAGTTTAGATTATTATAACATATTTTTGCGAGAGCATTGATCACAATGTTCCATAAACAATGATTAAAAATAAAAAATAATCATAATAATTGTCTGGAGTAATACCAAAAGGCAAGAAAATTTTCTATCAGAATTGTATGAGGTGGCACAACATGAACACTCATTTCTTTGGAAAATGTCCAAATCTACATGAAGTGAATAGGAGGCATTGATTGAGGACAAACTCTTGAAATAAACATCAAGTTGTTGAAGGGACATGTTATTCTAATATTAAACCTTCCAACTATACACATCTTGATGTAGATTGGAAAATGAAGTACTAAGGACAACATATGTAATTATCAAACATAGGATACTGAATGTGAAGAATCATATTTTAGATGCTATGAAAGGTGTCGTATCGACCATCTAAGAAAGAAAAATGTATTAGGAAAGGAGAGATGACCACTATAACAGATTAGGGAGAGAATGCCATCAAGATAGTTATCAAATCATACAGATACAATGAGCACATTCCTGCTAAAAATTTCAGCAAAGTTTACTTGTGAGTAAGGGGTAACCCAATGTTTCCAATAATCATGTGGAGGACAATAAAAAGTAAATTGATTTGTTACAGAATCAAATTTAAGTGAAAAATATTTAATGGAGGATACAATTTTTATGTATGAGATTGAAATTATAGATTACATCTATAGAAAACAATCAATGGAGTCAATTGTGATCACTGCATTCATTATGAAACAATAAGAACAAGGTGAGGTTATAAAGAGACATAACAAGAATCTTCAAAATGCAATTAAGCTCATCATTATTGAAGACAATGGTCAAAATGGGTGAGATATCTAGTCATAGTTCAACATTAGGAGAATCAAACATGTCTCACAAAACCCGTCAACAGAATTCATTGTTAAGATGACACAATTAGAAGCTTCAAATGCAAAGTGTGATCAATCTAGAAGTGCAGTTTTTGTAAACAACATCTTCATTCAAAAGTACAACTTCATATTATGTAGTGTTATTGTAATTTTACATTATGACAGCTATAAGAAAAGGTTCAAAGTTATGATTCGACCAAGAGATCTTAAAGCAACTTTCAAGTGCATGTAAGACGTTTTTATATAAGAGAAAGGCTTGCAATTAATGAAAGTAGTCATGAGAGGTTGTTTTAGAGAGAAAGCACAGTTACAAGTTATGCAGGAGGAGCATAATAGTAACTTAAATGGATATATATTATACATCATGTGCATGAAGTAGGACCTTGAATCCATTTTTAATACTGGTAATCAAAAATGCAAGAGGGACAATCATTTGCATCTATTTTGATAGTCATTTACCTCTACACTAGCCAGTTATCAACATTTAGAACTAAAGTTCTTAAGAAAGGAAGAGCATGGTTTCATAAAGGAAAAATGTTCATATCCAATGGAAAAAAAATGATGTTATAAGTGATGTGATATTCAGAAGGAAAGCTACAAGATATTTCCAACAAATTTTGAATCCTTAAGCAACCATGTCAAAGAGCAGTGAAAGTATACAAAGTAAAGACTAATTATTTCCGCATTTGTTTAATCATAGGAAGGTAGTAATCATATGACTCAAAATAAAAAAGGTACATTATGATAAATTAAATTTCATGGAATGGTGATCACAATAATTTTGAACAAAATATTTATATGGAGAAGGACAATGTGAAACAGACTAGTCTGATTTTTTCTATCTTCTAAATTTATGATGAAACTGTTAAGGAAAAGAATGAACACAGTAAAAGAGTCTACCATTATCAAGTGTATCAAATTCATGAAGAAGCATGTCAATTATAAGCATCATGAACAATAGATAATCTCAGGGATAGATATTCACTCAGAGCAATTCACATCAAAAAAAGCATGAAGCAAAAGTAATACAGTGGACTACAAGTATAAAAGCATCAATTACTAATCCAAAAGTATTTTCGTAGCGATAAATATCATAAAACAATCATGAATCATATTCAATGAAGAGATACAACTATAAGGGAGGTAATGGACATTTAGATCACCAATATCAAAACCTTCTAGTTCAGTAAAATGGATTTAAAACAACTATCATATGGATGTTTCACACAAGAAATATTTAAGGGGATTTTTTTATTGAGAAAATAGAGTTACTCTACAGAGTTACTATGTAATGAAATCCACAGTTACAAAAAGCATTGGTTTCATATTCAAGCAAAGAATTATTTTCAAACTAGAGACATTATAGTGTCAAAGAATGTACATACATGAAAGAGGTCATTTTTCATGGGGCAAACTGTTGTTTTGAGAAAGATCTTGTGACAGATAGCTCTTTCTTTCATTTTAGATTGTTTCTTTAAGGAGGATGTGTTATTGTTTTAAGTGCATTGAAATAGTCATAGGACAATAAGAATAAACCAATGAAAAAAATATACATCATAGGAGAATAAATCATGTGGTTGTAGCAGTAGAGAGAATACATCAGTTGACGAGTGAAAACGCAGCGTGACAAGATATCAACAAGTAAAGAAATCAATATTTTTGAGAAGATGAAACCAAAAGTGCAGCCAATAATGTTCACTTGAGAATATTACATACTGAATAGTGTCATTGACATAGGGTGAGTTGTTATAGTATGTATACAACCCAAGGATATAGGTTAGGGAGTAGTTCAGATTTATATTTAACCTAGAGAAATGTCAATTAGAAATATGAAAGATACAAAGGAAATAGATTTCTCATAAGGTCAAGAGCCCCAATGTTACAAGGTGAGTTTCTTGAACTGCATCAAGGTCAAAATCAATAGAAAATGGAGCATCGTTGTTGTTTTTGGAAAAAAACAATAAGTGCTATCAAAGGCATGAGAAAGAGCTAATATCAAGTTTTATGGGTCAAGACAATGGCTACAATGAACGTCCACAAGAAAAAAGAAGCCTATGGGATAGTAAACCCTATTATTTATGCATTGTGAAGTGTCGATCTTCTGTATTTTAGTTTAATAGTGAGCCCTCCAAATCTCTCGAACCATTCTTTTCTAGATAAATTTTGAAAAGAGGCTTCTATTAAACCATTTGTGATCCAACCAGCCTTGCAACAATCCAACAAGACTTGTAATAATTTTAGTGGTCTCTTGAATATGATGATAGAGAGAAAGATCAAAAGGCCGAGAAAAACAAAGAGAAACAAAATAATCAAACAACAGATAAAATCCTAAACTTATGTTGACAGTGTAGAACATTTACATAATAAAGAGCCTAAATAACTCACTATTGATGTTGTTCAATGCAAATAAATCCACATCTTTTGACCCTTCCTTGTACACATGCTCTATTGGACAAGAAGGGCCAAAAACCCTATCTGCACAACAAATATACAATTTCATCACAAACAAAGAAGAGTGTAAGTCCAACATAGAATTGGAGAATACCCCTGTAGGTGCTTATTTCAAAGTGGAAAGCTAATATTAAATAATCTGGTTTGAGAATTTCAACTGTTATTTTACTTCCCAAGATTTGCATTTTCAGTTCAAGAAATTTTACCATAGTTTTGTTTTGGAAGATTGAAAGTCCAATATTTATATTCTAGATTGTAAAATTTACTTTAATTATGCTTTGAAAGAGTGAAATATTCATTCATATTTGTAGACTAGGAACTTAATGATAACTGTTGTAATACCCACCTCTTATGTTTCTTTTCAGTTTGTGGATGCCAAACTCTTTTAGGCATTTTGGATGTATGTGTTGATTCTATCAGATGGTTTAGATGATATTTATATGTTACATTTCAGTATGTTCTTGATCCATTATTATCATGTTGTATCATTTGTGTATATGTGATTTATGGTTATTTTATGATGCTTATGTATATGTTAAGATTTCATTTCGATTATGGTTTTCTGACAATACTGACCTTAGATTTATATGCACATGGATCACTGTATGTTTCATTACTGTTTGATGTGCTTGGTATGGTATGGGACAGAGTCATAGTTACTTGCTTCAGTGAGATCCACATGATAACCTAGTCTCAACCATTGTTTGTCATATGATATATGCATGTATGTTCGTCTTTGTGATGACAGGATTGCAGGTACCGGGCTACGTCTTCCCTGAATTGGCAGGAGTGAGCGT
>MU225808.1:2808251-2839958 GCA_018584345.1 Thuja plicata | reverse complement strand
AACTAAACCCTATTCCAGCCTTGTTTTGGATGGTTTATATATCATATGATACTTTGAAATGAAACTCATAATCATATGTAGAATAATAAATAGAAACAACATGAATTAGTCTTTATTTTCAACTCCTATTACAACATTAACAAAGAATTATTGTTTAAACTTCTGACCTAAGAAATTTTCTTCAGCAATCCAGAAACTTAACAACTTCAATGAAATTAGTTGACTAGAATGTGCTTGTATTAATCAACCACAAAGAAAATTTCCTTAAATCTTGAATACCAAGTTCTCACACAACTAGAAGGCAAAGGGAGACAACTTCATGAGGACCAAAGCACTGAAAGAACCTAGCAAGAAATGTATCAAAATGAGTGGAATATTAGTCGATATTGTACCAATATTCCTCCACAACCTACCTTGTTTCAACTAACTATAAGCGTCAAGTCAACCATATGATCAATGCTCAATTTCATAAAGGACTAAAACTTCACAAAAATGATGTTTTCAGGGTCCAAACTCCTAGATAAGGTCATAATTAGGTCTAGTAACTGCCATAAGGTATCGAGAACATAAAAGAGGGTCACAAACACTTTGATTAAGACCAAGCAAGTATGATTACATCAAATTATCTAATGTTATTACTTTTTTCCATTGAGATTATCTTTGCATATTATACTTGCTAAGTTATCATCATAAACAAGAAATGCATTCAAGACGACCATATGATCAATGCTCAATTTTGCATAGCCTCTTGTGTTTTACCAATAGTTGGTGTACCCAAGTAAGTTCATTGGGAGTGATTGTCCAAATCAACCCAAAATAGGAAATTGAATCATCAAGTTTGGATGCTATATTGAAGTTAGAAGTTGTTTTCAAAGGTGTAGAGCCTATAGTTTTCAAAGGTGTAGAGCCTATAGTAAGAGATCTACTTGAAAAGTTGAGAGATTCAGTCCTAGAGGACAAGTGAAGCTATGAGCTCTGCATTAAGTGGTATCAGATCTTGGTAAGAGTTCTTAGGAGAAAGACAAGATGTCAGTGGGAGATGGAGAAACCAATCTCAAAATACCACTTGAAGCCTTGCAATGTTGAGAGTGGGATAAAGGCTACATTTGAAACCGTATATAAGGAAAAACCTTATTGAGCTTCACTTTGTTTTGAGAATAGTTTTATATTCTGTACTAAACAGGGCCAACCATGTGAAGGTGGAAGCTCATTTGGCCCCACCCCCCTAACATCACTCTAAATTCCCCATTAACATATAATTAACATTCATTCATTATTTCATCCATTAATAAAATGTAACATTCATTAATTATCACACGATAACATTAATTAACACATTATAAAATTTATGAACATTTAATAACACATAATCAAATTCTCTAGCTAGCCCTATCCTCCCGAAGCCCGAAGGAGTGAAGCTTATTCCCCAGGATATTTAGACCGAGGTTGTTATGAATACATAGGTGGGTGGTAATGTTGTGTCTAATCCCACTACCCAGACCCCTGAGGAGAAGGATTTGGAGGATCCTAAAATCAAAAATGCCAAGGATAGTCCTGAGGATGGTCAGGATAATTAGAAAAGAGGGGAGAAGCTTAACCCTGCTCTGGAGACTATTATTACTGAAGGTAAAGAGAATAATGAGATTGAGGTAGAGGTTGATGAAAATAATGTCAAGAAGACTGATACTAATCTTAATGATAGTAAGGCTGACTAATAAGGGGATAATAGCTTTAGGGTTCTGGGAGAGGAAAATCTGGACTCCCACGATTCCCCCAGCTCTGGGAAGGAGAACAAGGAGGAGGATAGTGAGAGAATCCTTGATGGTAGTAAATCTCAACCTCTTCAAAGTGAAATCAGAAAGATGGATTCGCAGGTCAGAAGGTCAATCATCATGACCCCCCTTGAGATTGCTAAAAAAAAATCCATCTACAGTTATAATGTGGACAAATGGGTGCAGAGTGATTTGGTTGAGCTTAAGAACAGATGTATCAAACTGGAAAATAAGAACTCTATCATTGAGGAAACAATTGAAAATATCAGGAAGGAGTATTCTCACAATGCTAATGCCCGTGTGCTTGATTACGACTCTGATCTGGATGATAAAATTAAAAAATCAGTTGAGATAGCCATGATACCTATCCAGGAGAAGATAAGCAGGAATGAGGAAATGTTAAAACATTTGCTTAGCCTGGTTAATACAGGTATGAAGTCTACGCTGGAGAACTTGAATACTCTGAGTAAAATGCTGGAAGGAAACAAAGATATAATTGACCTTACTGAACCTACCCAGCAGATGGGACCTGGTACCAGAATTAGGTCAAAAAAGCATAAGGTTGATGATCAGGACATTCAGAGGATGAAAGATGATGTTAAGACTATGCAGACTCAGCTGGAGGACTCTGAGAGCTTCTTGAAGACTATGTCTTGACCTCGGTGTTGGTGGCTTTTTTTCTCTATTTTTCTTCCAGCATTTTTTGCTTTTTGTTGTGTAGGGGCTTATTGCTAAATTTTGGAGTTGTCCCTTTGTAGCCTGCTCCTCTCCTTGGGGTAGCTAGTTGTTCTTTGGGTCTTCATGCTTATCTATCTTCTCTTTTGTAATAGGGTTTTGGGGCCCCTTCAAAACCTATTTTTACCGTAATCAAAAACACATAATCAAATTCATTAGCACATAAAAATTAGTCATTATCAATTAAGGTGCATAGATGTCTCCCATGTCATTATCATTTCTTTTTTTTCTTTGGTTTGCTCGGTTTTGAGAAGAAATCACTAAGAGGAGCATTGATGTCTCCCCTGTCATCAGATCTTAGTGTAGGCCTAGTTCTCTGTTGATGCAAAAGGGGTCCATCTGCAATAACATATAAAAGGGTTAAATTAAAAACATTTTATTATAATTTTTTACAAGTATTTCAGTGCTTTAAAGGACATAATCGTATAGCTCTTTACCTGATCTAGTCACATCATAAACTTCAAGATCAGTTTGTCTGGCCTTGGCCTCAACCTCAACCTGCTCATTAACAATGGCCTCTACACTCTCTGTAGCTTCATTAAAAATTGTTACATTAATCAAAACACCTATTGCAATTAAATTTGTATTACTACACCAATCAATTTAAGATGTTTACTAGCTTGTATTAATAATTACATATAAAAAATTGAATAGCAAATGTATACCTCCATCATTGTGATGTACATCTGAACCAACATCATCACACACAAGTTGTGTACCAGAATCAACAACCTGCATTCCAATTTCATACACATTCATGTTATCATTGTTTTCTTACTTAAAACAAATATACTCACTTCATGTTGGAACATAACATCAAATAAACTAATTGGTAAATAATTAAATTTTAAATAATCATCATTTAGCTTACTTACTATGATGAATCCATCAGTAGAACCTTGTGCACTTCTTATTCTTTCTGTCATAGCTTTATAGCCTTTTTGGAAGCCAATTCACTTGTCCTCATCTGTGAGACTTATATTGAACTCCGTGCCCTGCATTTTTGCTTGGTATCATCAAACTTTATTTCATTGTTTCATCAAAACAAAAAGGATTGCAAAATATAAATAAATATTATAAAGACAAATTAGCCATCTACAAATTGTATTTTTCCTCATATAAATCTGATAATATTAACACTTACAACTTGCGCAACAAGTTTGGAATAACCACCAGAGCCTAGCTTGTGTTTCCCATGCTTTTGTAGTCTTACCTTTGTTGCCTTTGATGTGTAAGGTAATCTATGAAGAGATTGAAATATGTTAGTTCATATAAATATGAAGAGTATTTAGTACATAGTTACATTCTTAACAGTATCACATACCTTCTTTTTTTGTTAGGTGGTGTAATTCCTTTTTTTATTTCATTTTTCTCATTTGCATCCATAATAAGATGTTGCCACTCTAAATTAGGATTGCAAGGGGGGCACTGGTACTTTAGGCTTTTTGATAATGTACAGTTGTATTGGTCCCTAATATACCTCAAACATAACCTAACTTTCTGAAGGAGCCTATTTTTCTCAAATACACGAGGTCCAAATAAGTTTTTCATACTCTCTACGAGAGAATCCTTTAACTTTATATCTTGGAATTTCCACCTTTTAAGAAAAAAAACACTGTTAGATTCAAAAATGAAGTGAACTTACCTTTAATATAGTTTAAGAAATGAATGTAATGATAACTATCCTAGCAATGATATGAAATCAAAATAGTGGATTGGGGTTTTAGTTTGGATATGATGTTCCACCATGTATAGATGGTGGGCTTGAATATCCGCAAACACTCGTCATTAAGTTTATCATAAAAAATAGCATTCCCTACAAAATAATCATGGGATCATTAGTCGAAGGATATAATAGTATAAAATAAGAATACAATAGATGTAAGTTTCTCATATTGAATGTAAAGTGTAATTAACATACGATTGTATAGTAAAAGAAAGGTCCAATCTTTAAAGTACCTGGAAGTTTTTCTACTTTCAAGGGAACTCCTTCTTCATCGCTCATAAGAAATATGCATTCCTTCACCATTCCTATACTAGGAATACAAGTACATTTAGGAAATTCATCATCATCATGTGATGCATCTCCTGTTGCATAAATTGAATCCATTACAAAATGCCCCTAAGAAAGAATACTTCAAGGGAAATAAACATATATATAATGACAGAGAAAATAAAATTTGCATATGAGTATGTGGTTCCATGACATATGTGGCCATGCTACACATTGTCAACATTGCAACGGGAAATGCAACTGAGCCTATCATTGTACGAGGTGGTGATAGTAAATGATCATTGATAGGTGCTGAAGAATAAGATTGTTAGAGCATAATAAAAGAAATGATTAGCATGGACAATATTGTTAGAGCATAAAAAAAATATAGTCCAACATGTGATCTATCTGAACCACCTGCAGTACCCTTATCATGGCCAGGAGTCTCAAAACTACGCAAAAAAAGTTGTAAAAGAAACAGATCTGCTTATTTTTTAATGACAGAAAAGACTAGTATAACATTAAAACTATTATTGAACTTTTGTTATAATTAAAAATTACATTAATACTTACTCTGTAATTTTGAAATTGGTGCATCAATGCAATTTCCCTCTTTTGTGACTCAGGAGTCGGAGGGAGTATAGATGCCAATTGAGCCATTCTTTGTGAAATTATTTGGAGGCATTTTTTAATTGCAAAGGATGGGTCATCACAAATACTGAAATCAACATCTAGGTCCTCGTCAAAGGACTCCTCTTGAGGGATTGCAGGCTCCTTTCCCTTTCTTTGCTGACCACCTGTCTGTGACAACAATATTACTAACACTATTAGAATTAATCAGAAACAGTGATGAAAAGAATATAATAAAAAACACTCTTTAACATTTTGCTTCTATCTAATTTGTAGTACAATAACAAAGAGGTTTACCTGCTGGGAAGAAGTTCCTGTAGGAACATCATTGTCCCCTCTATGTGGTTGCTTTATATTGTGGCCCTGTGTTATTATCCAAAGAGTATCAATGGCATTTGTCTCTTCATTGGAATCAAGGGCGCAAAAGATACTTTGCATCATTTGGGTATACCACTCAATTTCTATACCCAATGGATGTAAAACAACCTTCTGCACCCCTTATTTGATTGAAGATAAAGGACATTGATCCCCTTTTGATAAAGAGTCTTCAAAAAAGATAGATGGTATCCTACTATTTCTACCTTAAAAGTATTCCCAAGGGAGAAAGATAAACCAATGATTAGTAGTTGAAAATGATAAGAAAGAGCAACAATTATACAAAACCATACAATAAAAGACTTCTATTACAATGTAGGACAATAATCTCAAAGAAGATATAATGGAGCCACCATTTTTCAAATAAGTGATATCTGAGTATATATTAACAAAAACATTTACAAAGAAGATTATTCAAGACATCATGTCTATGTTTAATCTAAAGATGACCTAGTTTGTTGACAAAAATGACAACTCTAAAGAAGTAGTCCATCATAACATTCCTATCGTCACAAGTAAAAAAATCTTCATTGTGACCATGGAAGATACTCATAGAAGTCTAGTCATCATTAGTGCAAGATAGCTTGAACACCTCCCATGCCTCCACCATTTTATTTTCAAATCCAACTCTATTATCAAAAATTGAGCCAAGCCTGCCAGAGATAATGTTTGGATTGATGGTCTGAATCCCCTGTGCAAATTTTTTTGAATTGTCAGAAATAACCACATGCTTAACCACCTTCAAGACCTATTCTAACCGACCGGTAACTTCAAAGAGAATAGAAAAAACTAGTTTATATATCACCCCATCATGTACATGCGAGCCATCAATATTATAATTCAGAAGGTAGAGAATATCATGTTTGATGTCATCATCACAGACATTAAATAATCTTGAGCACTGTTCTTCCAAAGAATCCAAATGAAAACATTCAATACCAAATGTTATATCCATTGAGAAGACCTAAAACAAAGTAACAATAATGAAAATAATGAATAAGTGGGCAAAATACATTGATCCAATAATAACAAATACTTTACAAATGCCAAGCTCACAGTCTCAATGAAATAAAAAGTGTATAAAACAAGATATGGTGCACAACAACAAAAAGCATGCAATGAAAATAATAACATTGCATGATGCCCAAGCTCAAATTAAAAATAGTAAGTGTATCAATGAAGATATACCTTTGACTCCTCCATCATTATAGAAGAGATAACTATCTACAACTATATTTCATAATTCCTCCTTTGAAGTCATATGTTAGTTTAAAATGGAGAAAGTATACAAACACACCAATTTAATCCCAAAACATCATATAACTCAAATTAATCACATCTCACTAATGTATAGATTATACTACATGCCATTGTATTATACATATCAAGTATCATCTTTGAATACAAAATCTTTGCGAGTTAGGACTATTACAATTTTTCCTTTTAGGATAGTAAAAAAAATAATTAATGACCCTTACTAAATAACAAAATGTAGACACGATAGATTACTTATTTTGTTATTCTACATTACTTAATATTCCAGTGCACATTCTGTTGGAATTAATGGGAAGTGTGTACTGAGAGGGGAGGGGTGAATCAGTACCTCTAAAACTTTTGTATCCTTTAATCAATTAACCTTTGTGTAATCAATTATATATCCATTCATATGATCTATACTATCTTGATGTGAGTTATATCAATTTATAAACTTAACATACATGTGAAGATTCATAGAAACATTTATGAAAGTAATTGACACAACACATAATATGATATCGCAGAAAACTCCTGTTAGGAAGTAAAAATTGTCGTGGGGATGGCACCCACAAAATCTTCACTATCTACAGATTGGAAGGGGCCAGTTAAGGCTTACAATTTGATCACTTTTGATGATCTACCTAGTTAAGAGTATCTATGGAGACCTGTTTAAGTCTACTCGATTAAGAGATTTAGCAACATTATTGAGTGTGCACTCGGTTAAGAGATTTGTAGTTGGACTGTTAAATCCACCTTCCTTGAAAGGATTTTTACACTTTTCTCCACTTGTTATAATGATAGAAAATTACAATTTGACCTGGTAAATGCAATCTCCTATTATTGATACAAATCCATTTAATTTTACATGAATAATATTATCACCTAATGTGATTGAGTAATACCTCTGATTCTCGGTAGCCTCTACTCTTGGTTCTTGCTAACCAAATTCACCTTTTGTTGTTACGGTTCTTGAAACTTTTAATCTGATCCATAAATGTGCTCATAGGCTTCATTCATCCTCTCTTCTATATTCACACATGTATAATGAATGATTGCATCATCTATTTATAAGATGGATTGATATCATCAAGTTTCACAAAAAACAATGTTAACTCTAAGATCAGGTTTACAAATTTTTACCTTGATCTCCTAGTCTATGTGTTTTAAATTAGTTAGACTGATTAAAGTAGTTACATTCATGTTTCTTGTCCCTAAATAAATGGTTTAAAAAAAAATCAAGATTCTATAAATAGAATAAGTCTGCTTTATCTGACGTGGAAGTTAGATCCACTTTTTGTGGGCTGCAACTGACTCTCGATTTCTAACTGTCGGTTATACTCTGAAATCAATTGATTGTCTTTCAATTTTTTTCTCTTGGTTTTCTCTTTAAATGTATCTTTGGTTTTCACTATGTCCTACATGTCAGGTTCCTTTTTTGGGTTCCTCTTTATCCTTTCGACTTTTCATTTTCGGTGTACACACAAAGTTGTGTCGTCGGTTCTTTTTGTAATTAGCAGTTTTTAGTGATCTCTTTATATTTGATTTTCATTTTTCTCTTTGTCCTGTCTTTTGGTGTATGCTTACTGAAAGTGTTTTTTCATACTAATGGAAAATTAATATCATAAATTCCCCCCTTCAACATTAGTATAAAAAATTGATATGTGCAAAATACTAACAAAGTGTTAAGTATATACAACATATATAATTCTTAGTCATTTCATGACTCCCCCTATGTATATGACGGTATATCTATACATATCATATCTTTCCCTCTATATAGATACATATCATTTGCCCATCTGATTACATATCATTTTCCCCCTTTTTTTATATTAAGGGCAAAGGTCTATACCTTATAGCTTATAAGAAATGTGGGAGCATGAAGACTTCATGTCTTCCATCATTGTCTCCCATTTTTCCTTTAAGTTCTCTAGAGCCATGTTCTTGAGTGTTATCTTGGAATGCATATCATAGATGTTGTCTGCTATAGACATCTCGGGGGTTTCTACCAGTTGCCTTGCTGAGTTGATGTACTGTTGAAGCAGTGTTAGATTCGGTAGAAGTTGAGCTTTGAGCTCGGTGACTTCTTCCCTAAAGTGTGTCTCTGCTTACCATAGTTCCTACCTTAACCTCTTTATTTCAATGATCTTCTCATAATGAAACTTAATTGCATTGTCTCCATCGGTGGTTAAGCTATTAGCACTGTTAGCTAGATCTGAATCTAACTTTTCTATGTTTTCACTATTCTCTTTAGTGAACTTTTCCAATGTGCTTAGTTGTTGAATTAAGGAAATAGCTTCAGTTATAATTGGATCTAATTCACTAAGGAATTCTGAAAGGTTTACCTTTTTGAATTCCACTTCTTGGCTGATGTTCTCAACAAGTTTCTGCTGGTACTTTTGTTCTTGTCTTTCTTCTATTGCCTTCTCTGTATCAATGTTCTGAGTGGTAATTGCTTCGGTGAGAGTGGCTAGTTGATCACTAATTAGCTTATTTTGATCAATATCAACATTGGGTACAATTTGGTGTAATATGTCCCTTGTTGTTTCTAGTACCATTGAGTCTCAGTGTTGTTTCCTTAGCTTCTCCTATAATGCCTTCCTTTGGCATATTTCACCGTACTCTTGTAATGCTTCATAATCAAGTGTAGTTGGGTCACATTTTGGTATCTCAATGATTTCATCCAAAGTGACTTCCAACTTATTCTTCTTAGATTTATTCTTCTTCTTTTGAGTTCCACTTGAGTGCAGTATGATTGCTAGTTTCTCGGCTTTATCCATTGTGCCTGATGAAGTTACTTGTTGTGCTTCTTTTTGTTGCTTTGATTCAGTTTCAGCTTCTCGATTTTCTGTAGATGTCTCCACATTAACCTTGACATTGTCAGTAGAAACTTTTTTGGTTTCCTTAGGAGTGCCATCTTTAGGTTTATCTCCTTCGTCGGTGTCCTTAGCTTCATCTTTCTTTGTTTGTGCATCCTTCTTTGTTGTGTTTGCATATGCTTGTTTTGAATCTCCTCCTGTAACCTTATCAGTATCAGTTATTGTGTGAGTGTCTCCGATGTCCTTCTGATCATCAGTGTTGTCTTTCTTTTCCTCTTCCCCTGCATCCTCAGGAGTATCTTTTTCAGGTGACTTATCTTTTTCTTGAAGAATATTGATAGCTTGTATCAATATTGGCATGTTTCCTGGTATGTTCACCCATGCATTATCAATTCTAGTGTCTTGCTCATAGGTTGTGTCCTTTGTAACATTGACATCTTAATCTTTATTTACTTCTTTTGCTGGATCATCGGTAATTTTAATGATAGTATTATCGACAATGTTTTCCTTTGTGGTTTCAGGCCATGTTTCATCTACAACATCCATATTTTTGTTGTCGGTTGTGTCTTGTTCTTCCTTTTCTAACTCAACAGATGTATCATCTTCTGTATCTTTTATTAAGATCTATTCTTGAGATGCCTTATCAACATCTTTATGTTGTAGGTCTTTCTTGGGGCTTTCTTCCTCAGTAGGTCTGTTTAGAATTTTACACCATTTATTGTGGCTTTCTTGTTCAATCTCTATAAGCTTCCCTTCAAGAAATTTGTAGGCTCTCAACTTCAGTGAGAATTCCTTTTTGTGATTCTCCATCATCTTATCTATTTCTTCCTTCTTGGATTTAGAAGGCATGAGAGTAACAAGTACTCTTTCTCTTATTTCCTTCTCATTCTTCAAAGAAAATGTCCATCTAAAGTATAGTCAGTCTAATATTTCCCTTGGTACATTATTTCCTTCATACTGTATCGGTACCTATTTGAACTTGTACAACTTTTATATGATGACATCTTCAAATTTGTTATGATCTTCTGGATCTAGTTTCATCCATCTTCTTATATTAGAATCTGTAATAGATCTTGAATTTGCAATAGATGTGCATATGTCATCAATGCTTTCTAGAGATTTAACCCTGACATTTTCTTCCTCTACAACTTCATCTTTCTTGGTGTCCTCAATGTCTTCTTAGGTTCAGATGAGTTTCCTTACTCTTTTGTTTGTCCCTCTTTTTGGTGTGGACGCTTTCCTCTTGTATGTTCTTACTTTTCCTTTCTTCAAAGGTGAAGGACTTGAATCCTTAGATGTTTGACTTCTTGTTCTAGAAGTAGTTGTGGTCCTTGGCTTCTTGGTTGGTGGAGGAGGTGCTGAACCTGACTCAGTGGCCTCAGAGTCATTCTTTTCTTCAACTTCACCGATAGGAATTTTCCTTCGGTTTCTTCCTCCTTTTCAGCTTCTTCTTCCTACTCGATTTATTCCTCTGTTGCTGACAGTATCTTCTTAAGGTTCTTGACCATTTTTTCCTTTTTCCTGACAATTTTCTTTACAACTAGGCCATATTTTATTCTTGTTTTTGCCTCCTCATAAGTTCCAAACTTAGGTTGTTTCTTATCTAATGGTTCATTTAGCAATGCATTGATTGCTTTATATTCTTGATCTATATTTATCTCATATTATAATTGTTGAAGCCATGTTGTCCTCGGTACAATAGGTTTGATATAAGTGTGGTCTGTATCAACCATAAAATATAATTCATCTTTATACTTCTCAATGAGTTGCTTGGGGATCCTTACCCTCTTCTACATTCGGTCTTTGAATACATTAAAGTATTCATCCATGACTATCACAAAATTATCTCCCAGTGAGGTTATGTGTTCACTGATCTGCATGGTGACCAGTTTCGTGCTATCCCATTTCACATCTCCTAGCGATGGGAATGTTTCTTGAAAGTAGAAGAAAATGCACATTATGAGTGAGCCAAAATTACATGTGTTTGACTTTGCATTCCTTATAGTCATCAAATTTTCTTCTAGCTATTTCAGTAGAATTTTGGATAAGTCCAAATGATTTCCCCTCTTCACAATCCTGTAAGCTATGTCTACTGCACCAGATGCCATGTTGTTCATCCTTTTGGCTTGAAATAATTTGTATCCTATAATGCATGCACAAAATTTAATCTCATCATCGGTAATGGTGGAAACCTTCAATCCTCTGCCATCCCATTTGGCTCCTGTGATATTTTCAATCTCAGTATTTTTTGGGTGCTTTAATGCTTTTACCTTCTTGGTTATAGGGTAACCGGTGATTGCATGGATAACATCTTGGGTTATCATCTTTGGTTCATCCAGCCAAATTTTATGATTGTGCATTTGGATTAGTACTAACTAAATCCACTCAGTTTTGAAGACCTTCAGGAATAACCGGGCATTAGTGATCCCTTTCACTTCTATATGTTTATTCTCATCTTTCAAAGTTCCATCTTAATTTCATAGATTCTTATAAGCTTGTTCAACCTCTGAATCACCTATTTCTACAATCTTGCAGTGCATAAATGCTCGAACTTCCTCGACAAGAAAAACCCTAGCTGGTATTCGCAAGAATGCTCTAGCATTTTTGGATTGTGAGGCAACCTTAGGATGAATCTTGTAGTGTGGTTCCTCACATGCTGAATTCTTGATGAGCTTGAACTCATCCTTCTTGGTGTTCTTCAACTATACAGTTCTTGAATTGTAGCCATTTTTAGATTTAGGGTTTTCTATGAAATATGCAAAATAGAGTTGTCAGTTGTCGTAGAACTTACTATAAACACCAGTTGTTGTTTCTGATCTACTTTAGAGTGTTGGTGGTTGAGTTGTGGTCTCTCTGTGATCCTATCTCTTTCTTCTCAAAAATTGTTCTCGTCGCTCTGCTCTAGTTGCGGTGAACAATGAGTCCGTTCTATCGCCCTTTTATAGTTGTTTGACCTAAAAGGTGTGTCATTAATGCTTACCAACTCCTCGGTGTGTGAAGATGGAGTTTGTCAGTTTAAGACTCAACTAATTCCCTTCAGTGACAACATGATGTTTTAGGGCAATCATTATACCTCTTTCTTTTACCGACGGGTTTCATTGTTGCAAACAACTCGTTCACTTTGCTCAGTTACCAATGAGGCTTGGTTTACACTAGAAAATTTTCTTTTAACTAACGCTTCTTGGTAAGTGTAGGCAGTCTCATCTTTGAGTCTGTATCGATGGATTTCGGTATGTATGCCTGATAGCATAGCTATCATAGATTTTAACAAGTAATACCATGATGCATCTTTACTTGCACTAATTTGGCATTTTATCAACATATTATGGAACTGATGTAAAATAATACATAGTGTAATGCAGTTCCATACTTGTTCTGCTTAGGTGGGGGTGGTGATGTCACTAGATCCATTGGATGGGGTGTCACCATTTTCATTGCTTGGTCTAGCTTCATCATTGTTTGACACTTTTCTCCACATTTTGTCTCTTTCTCTCCGGATGTCTTCAATGGTGTTTCCATTGGGATATGTGTTGGTTTCTGTCATTCGGTCTCTGCAGTCTTTCTTGAGATGACCAACTTTATGATAGTGTAAGCATGCCATTCTGAGGTTAGTCCAGTCTCTAGACTTTCTAGTCCACTATCTAATACAGTTTGTAGCAATGTGACCAAATCTTCCACATGATGTACAATTTTTGCAAGTGTTGTAATCCCATACATATTGGTTACTGACTCTTTTCAGTTGATAGAGAGTTTCTTGACCTTTAGGCTTCCATGCTTGCCTTTTCTTTTTCCAGCATTCAAGAGTTGTGTGCCCATTCAGTTTGCAAGTAGGACAGTATTTGTCCATGTAGCTTTCCTTCTTTGGTTTTTTCATCTTAGACTTACATTCATATGCTTTATGTCCTTTCTTGTTACATTTATAAAAAAATCATATGAATGAAGATGTAGATTTAGGAATACCTTTCATTTTGCCTCTACATACATTTGATGTATGGCCTTGCTTTCCACAGTAATTGAATGTCAACTTTCTTGGTCTTGAATTTGTATAGACATTCTTTGGATCAGTTTGATTTGATGATTCTCCATTCTCGATAAAACCTAGACCGATGTTGTTGTTGACTCTTCATTTTCCTTCAAGAAAATCATCTATTCTTTTATTGCTTTCTTCAGCTTTCTTGATAATTTCATTATGTTGTTGCTGAATTCTTATTTCATGTTTCAAATTTTCATTCTCATCCCTTAGCTCACTGATAACTTCTATCCTTTCAATGAGTTCAACATTTATTATGTTTTCCTCTTGACTCATAAAAATAATCTGATTTGTAATCTCATGGTGATTTTGTGTAAGTCTTTGTATTTTAGACTCTTTTTCTTATAGCTTTTCTGTAATCTTTCTTCTATCATCAATAGCTAGTGTTCTTTCTTTCTCAACTTGTCTAGCATTGTTCATGACATCAATCATTCTTACCATTGTAATACCCCAAAATTGGCACCTTACAATTCTAATCAATTTTGGTGCATTTCTTCAAATTCTCATCATCGAAGTCCTATTGTACTAGGCAATTTCTCCTTCCTAATTGTCTTTAATTGACTTAGTCTCAAATGCAAAACACCTAAATTTGCATAAATCTTACACCATATTTAATTCCTAAATTTTAAAGATTTATTAGCTAAAAATCCCTATGATTAGTTAATTTAATTCTAAAGTCCTAAGTGCTTTTAAATTAAATTAAATTAATCCCACCCCCTTTAGCTAATACACATCAAGGGAATCAAATATTATTTGGTTATTTGAATGGATTATCCTCACTTGAATTTAATAATTCAAACAATGTGAAAAGCCACCCATGTGGCAATAATTCATTTATTTAATTAAATAATTCCTTCATATTTGTCTCACCTTCCTCCATGAAGATGAAGAGTCATCTATTTCTTCCCAAGAAACTCTTCATCCTCTCTTCAGGCTTTTCTATATTATGGACCTTCTTTCCTTCATTTTAGGAGAGCAATTTTGAGAGTACCAAAACTGTAGTGAATTATTGTCTCAATTCTCTCATATTTCCAAGTTTTTATTACATATTTAGTGTAATCTCATTTAGCTTAATGGCATTCTTCATCTCAATTTAGTTTGTTTACTTATCAAGTAGTTTAATTCTGTTATCTCTTTCAAGTTTCTTATCTTAAAATTTGCATCTTCATTCCTAGATTACAATTGCATCTCTCATATAGAATAAATTTCATTTCAATTTTCAAAGCTTTCAAATCCTCCATTTAGCAATGGTCTATGGTTGTTGGCTCTTGTTTAGAGAGTAATTAAACACCCCAACTAAATAGGAGGCAACAGGTCGATTCGATCGATAATGCAAAATGAGCAATTCATGTTCATCCTCGCGATTCAATGATTGAGCAATGACTATGTTGTCTTGTGGCTGATTTAGAGGTCAACATTCAGACACATACATTTTGGCGCCCACCGTGGGGTAGAAAATTGATTTCTGATCTCACTCTCAAAAAATTTATGACAAAATTCTATACTCCGACATACGTCTGTACTTTTCTATGTACGAATTCTCATGTGAGAATTCTGAGCGTATCGTGTGAAGATGTGATTTCATTAGAAATCTCTCACATGAAAAAGCACTTTCTCATGCTAGCTATTGCATTTCCTCACACAAAGCCTTGTACTTCCTCGTGCGAGACTTGGTGACAGTCTCTGGAATTTCACAGTTTCTACAATTACTGTCACTGTTTTCCTGATTATTTTCATATGCTGCTATTTTTATCTCTCTGATTTCTCTGACAGTGTAACAGTGGGCTACAGGTCACTTGACGAAGACATAAACTTGCTAATAGTTTTCTTGTAGGATGGTTTTCGAAGATCATTTTAAAAAATTGTGCTTGTTTATTGCTTTCATCACATAGTATAATTAGGGCCTTGTTAAAATTTCTTGGGAATCTTGATAGCAAAATAGGGGAATAGGCTCTTCATTACATGGAAGTGATTCCCATGGATGAATCTAAGACCCATATGTTGATAACATGATAGAGACCTAGGGAAGCAAGGAAAGGTAACAAACCTTTAGCATCTTCACTTGTCAGGGGATTATGCTCTTCTCTCTTTGAGAGAATCAAAAACCCAAAAGCTTGTGAATTGGTTGGAGGAGAGTTAGCTCGATGATGAATATGTCTTGCGTGTTTGGGTAAAGTGAAGAGGTAGAGAAGTATGCTCTTCTCTCTTTGAGAGAATCAAAAAATCTACCCTTGAATCTGAGCCAAGTTTTGTGTCACCTTTAGAGGGCCTACTGGAAGTTGAACCTCTAGGAATGACCCAAGTGAGTACACACCTATCGCCGGTGATTCCACTTCACTATAATAAAGTATGATTTGTCAATTCCAAAGACTCCAAATCCATGGTAACTTCTTTCTCATGATTTTGACTATCATCTTGAGAAATCCTTGTCTATTGTACTGAGTGGCATCGCTCCTAGCCCTACTTGTGGGGGTGTATGACTTTCAAGTGTTGGTGTGGCTGTGAGGCCCCAGCCCTGTATTGGGGACACCAAAGGTTATTGTGAATGGAAGCCCACTAAAAACTTTATTATTTAGTTGCCTACCTAGATCACCTCCGAAAGGAGACATAATATTTGTGTAGGGAGGGGGAAGAATCTCTCCCCTAGATTCTCACCATAGGTATGCACTTGGATGCTTGAGATGGTATATGAAGCTAGCCCCTGCTTTAAGGGTAACCTTCAAACATATATTATTTAGTCCTTGGAAATACCAAAAACACGGGTGCCCTCTAGGGGGTGACACAGCTATGTGAGGTGCACACATACACATAAGCAGTGAGGCATGAATTTTTTATTCTCTACCATTTTTTTTGTAGGGATAACTAAGTGCTTGTTTCAAGTCTTAAACTGTCCAATCATGATTAAAAAAAAACTCCCATGATTCTGCCAAGTTGCCTTGTCCTTGGTAGAACTGTTTGTGACTACTTCTTGCGTCACTATTTCTTGATCAAAACTTTGTGCTTGTTAACGATTGCTTGTCACATTCAAACGGAGATTGCCAATCTAAACTATCATAAAACTGTCCTAAATATGGAAATTCTATCAAAGAATAGTCCTGACTGTGTCTCAAAATTTGACTTTTGTCTCAAAAACTGAGTAGATCTGTCAAAACCTAGAGTTTCTTCATGCAACATTCTAGAAACTGAGAATTTCCTCGCATGAGCTTTCATTTTCTCATGTGTAGTTAAGTATTTAATCACATGAGCCAGCACTGTCTCACACGAATCTGTACCCTGGTATCCCAAAACAATGAGCTATTTCTCATTGACTGATGAGTTTTTTGCCTGATCTAATTTTTGTCTGAGATTTGATTGCATGTTTCCCTATTGTCTACAGTCTAAAACTGATTGTCTCAAGTTGTGAACTAATCGATTCTTTCTCAAACTTGTTTTGTCTCTTTGTTCTGTATCCTACCTTTCTGTGCTTTTGTACCTTGCGACGCGATAGTCACATCTCGGCTATTCTAGCCATACTCTTGACGATTTGTGTCAGGTACATTTCACATCTGGGTTGTTCTAGCCTTTATCTCCTTTTCATTATTTCTAGAGATAGAATTCTGAGTTGGATCCTAAGTCCTCTCTCATTTCATCTTCATCTATGCCTGTTATGACTAGAAGCGGAAACATATTTCCCATTCGTGGTTCTGAAATAAGTAAAGGTAGATCTTGTAATCAAGGAAGAGGTCATTCTGAATCTATTGTTCAATCTGATAGTCAAGAGGGATCCTCATGTTCCTCCTCTCTATTTAGTATAGATCCCAGTCTAAATCAGAAACTGGTGTTCCAGTAGTGCTATAATCCCTTGTTTCAAAGACAACCTGAACTATTGTTTCAAGATCAACAAAACTCACTTCTTCCAGATCAACAAAACTTTGGAAGGTCGCTTACTTGGGTCAATCTTCTTGAAAATCCTTGCTACCTTATTTATCCTTTTGATCCTATCAATACTTGTGAACCTATTGATTCTTCCAAACCCATCGACCCCTTTGACTTGCCAAAATTTACATTAGCCACAAACTCTCAGCCCGATACACACACTCACACTGAACCTGTGCACATGGCACAATCTCACATCAGCAACATGGGAAGCCCTTTTGACTTCCCACAAGGTCAATACAGTGAGGCCCATGATCAATCTCAAAATGATCATAATCAACAATCTCAAGATAATCAAAGAGCACATCACCCTCGCCCTCCTCCACATGACCAAAGTCAAGATCAGAACCCAAGCATTTATGAGATCCTCAGTAATGATGATGATCCAATAACTCAAAATGACATAGATGCTATGAAATATAATAAGGGTCTCATCAATATGATGGAAATTCTCCTTGCAGAAGATAAATAGAAATATTTTCTAGAATTGGCAAACTAAGGAGTTAAGCTACCCCCAGATTTCAAAGTGGAAACACTTGTGACTAAAGAGGAAGAGACTGAGACTACCAAATTGAAAAATATGATTCAATATATGCAAAACCAAATTAACCAACTTGTAAAGGATAAGGACAAACCTGCACAACAATTCATGATGGAGAGTATTTGTGCTTTTCCTTTTGATAGGAGTCTTCATATGCCACCTTTTCCCAAGGGTGTAGAACTCCCTAAGTATGATAAATATCTGGGTGCCACCGATCCTTAGGATCATCTGAGAGAATTTGGGGCCCTATCTATGGAGTTCATTCATGATCAAACTTATTTAATGCATCTCTTTCCCCGAAGTCTAGGTGGACCTGCCATGGAGTGGTTTTCTCGACTACCCACCAACATTAAGACTTTTGATGAGATAAAAAATCTCTTTATCCAGCATTATTCTCACAACATATAGCATCTTGTCAACATCAGGGACCTTTGCAATCTCAAGCAGAGACAAGGGGAGCCATTCCTGACATTTCTCCAGAGATGGAGACAGCTTTGCACCAAGTATCCTCATAAAATACCTAAATTTGAGAAACTCGACATCTTCTTGGACAATCTCACTCCTGATTTTGGGTATCAGGTATAGCTTCAAGGTCCCCTCAATTTTGACAACATGATTAAGAAAGCTGTGAGGATAGAGGAATTTATGGTTAAGAAAGGGGAATTGATTTTGTACAAAGACAACAAACAAGGTTCCCCCTCTTCCAACAAAGATAAAGGGAAGTTTGTCAAAAAGAATAGGGACATTGTGAATGATGGAGTGGTTGATAATGTGACCCCGACTCCTTCAAAATCAATTTTCAATCTTACTTCTAGCATAAAAGCAATCAAAACTGTTGAAAAGGCTGCAACAAACACTCAGCCACCTTCCAGATTCTCTAGAAACAAACCTTGGGCTCCTTGACCCAAGCGTGAATTTACTTCCTTGGGAGAACCACTTGATGTAGTTTATAAGAATTTGGTGCAAAACCAGGTTCTTACTCCTTTGGACAAGCGTCCATATGATCCACAACTGTGACCCCATTGGTGGAACAATAATGCATACTATGACTATCACCATAACAAGGGTCATAAGACTTCTACTTGTCTTCAGTTGCGCCATAAGATCCAAGATTTAATTGATAATGGTGATATTGTTGTGGATAATCATAATAAGAATTCAGATCACTAGGAATTTAAAGATCCCTTTCCTCCTCACGAGAAAGGTGAGTCTTCCAACACTAAGAACAACAATGCCAAGGTTAACTACATGCATACCACTAATGACAATGTCATCAACATGATCAAACCTGTCGAAGTTGAGTATTGTGATGTGATTACTATCAAGGGGAGTTGGGATGCTCCTAAGCCTAAGACCCCATTTTTCTTGAGAGGCCCTAGGTATTTCTTGTCTAAACCTAAATCATCTCAGGATTACGCAAACATCATTACCAGATCCCGCGCTAAGATCACTCTCAAGGGTCCTGACCCTCCTGCTACTACATCTGCACCGAAGCAACTTGTGGATAAAGCTATTGTTGGCCCTGCCAATAAGACCACAAAAATGATCCCCACACCTCTTACTGCTAATTATAGCATTCTCGACCAGCTGCAAAGAACCAACGCTCAAATAACCATCTTTGAGCTGTTGAAGATCTCGCCTGCTCACAGGTAGATTCTAGATAAAGCCCTTGCAGAGGCTAACATCCCCAAAGACATTAATCTTCATCAATTTCAATTTATAGTGGGTCACTTGACTTCACTGCACTATCTATCTTTCTCAGAAGAAGATGACCATTCGGTCAGCCACCCGCATAACGCCCCTTTGCATATAGAGGTCATGATTGGCCAAAAGCACGTCTACCGCATCCTTATTGATAATGGTGCTGGCCTCAACATTTTCTCTACTCACTTGCTCACTCAGCTAGGCTATGATGAAGATTTCATAGATTCCCACAAGAAAATTACTATAAAAGCCTATGATGAAGAAGAAAGAAAGTCTAAAGGTTTAGTTGTGCTACCTATTCGAGTTGGACCTGTTGAAAGAGATGTCACTTGTCAAGTGCTGGACATTCCTCTTGCTAATAACATCCTATTGGGAAGAATGTGGATCCATGAAATGCAAGTAGTTCCCTCTATGTATCATCAGTGCATCAAGTTTCCTTTCCACAACGCTCAAGTGACAGTTCCTGCTAATATGGGCTATTCTTGTAATACGCTCACACAGTCAGCTGATAGTTTTGTTCCTACTAATAGAGAATCCACAGAATTCTATGATGCCAAGCTTAGAGACATGGAACAGACTTTGAAAATCAAAGACATAGGCATGGGGGGGTATCAAATAGAACATGTGCTATCATTAGCATCTCTACCTTTGTCTCCTCGTTCTTATGGGAGACCTTCTAAGAACAATAAATATTCTACTACTCCTCCTGAAATAGTTTATGATGGTGCCTTTGTACAGGCTTCAACACCATTAGAAGATGAAGATGAGGAAAGAGATATTAAAGCTTGGCTTTACAAAGGAAAGGGCATATCTGAATAGACCACCCCATCTTGTGAACTAGATCCCAATAGTGAAGGTCTTAAAATCATGAAACGCTTTGGATACAAAGGGAGTGGTCCAATAGGGATGAATGGTAATGGGCTAGTTGATCCTATTAAAGATACGGGTCAAAGGAAAAAAGATACAACTGGTTTAGGCTTCAAGAAGATCCCATTCCATCTAGGGATTAACAAATTTGTATCTGAACCTAAATCTGGACCAGAACCAGAACCTGAGGGCACAACCACAGTGGACACCTTAGAGGATAGCTCTGACGAGGATTAATTTCCTTATCCTATTCCTACAGATCTGGTAGCATTATTTACTGAGCCAGATGACATCATAACACATGTCAATACAACCAAGGCTGGAAATGATTCCAATGGCACTATTCCATTCACTTCTCTGATATACAAACAATGGAAAGAGTCACAAGACCCTAGTTTCCAGGGTGAACAATACATACCATCACAGTTTCAAGAGCAGTTTATGCAAGAACAGGCTAGTGTCACAAGAACTCCCAAACCTTCATGGTGCAAACATCCCAGTCAAAGTTTAGACATAGATTCCCATGAATATGAGTTCAACAGTCTTTCAGAAGGATCCTTTGACAGGAATGTTGATACTACACATGCATCTGAAAACCTTCTCGACATAGGTAAAGGGTCTAGTGTAAGGTCTAATGAGCCCGATTCTGTAGATGTTAACATTTCTTCTACTATGGTCGCTAGGAGTCAAAGGGATTTGAATACACCTTTGGATGAGATTTCTCTAGGTCTCAGCTTACTAGTCCATGCTTTTGATGATTATACCGTGAATGCACTTAAACCCGTCACTTCTCTCTCACTCCAACATCCTGTGCTAATAGACTGGAATTCCCCTTCCTCATCCAATGAAGTCCTCACATTCTAGAATCACTATGCTCTAGCCTATTATCTCCATGTTGTTGAACTTGTAACATCCTCCACTAGCAAAGATAGCGTCAGCATGACCGAAAGTGATATCAAGTATCTTAGTCATAAAATCAAAAGGAAAAAAAATAGGCTCTCTGACGGTGAAAACCACAATGTGGTAGTGTCAGAGCTAAAAAAAGTAAAAAGAATGGACGTATCCAAAGGTGAAAACCTCTCTGAGGCGCCTAAGGATGACATACTTGATGCGCTTCTGAGTCATTTCTAGGAACGATTATCTATGCTAATTGAGCTAACTTAGCCCGTAAATTTGGGTACATAAGAACATCCGCACAATATTCATGTGGCTAAATCATTGTCTGTAAAATAAATCAAAGAATTCACATATTTCTTCAAAGAGAAAAAGATAAAATTTGCATGGACATACTCTGACATGCCTGGTGTAGATCCTGATCTTATCATGCATCACCTATCAATAGCTCCTAGAGTAAAACCAGTCAAGCAAAAACTCAGAAAAATGCATCCACATGTGGCTCTACTTGTCAAGGTGGAATTAGAGAAACTCCTAAAAGCTGGGTTCATAAGAGGAATTGACTGTGTAGAATAGATCTCCAACATAGTTCCAGTGTCAAAGCATGAAAAATCTATCAGAGTCTGCACAGACTTCAGTGTCTTAAACAAGGCATGTCCAAAAGATGATTTCCCACTACCCAACATTGATATGATTGTGGATATGACAATAGGGTACGAAATGTACTCCCTAATGGATGGTTCTTCTGGCTACAACCAAACCAAAATTGCACAAGAGGACCAAGAAAAGACTGCTTTCACTTGTGCATGGGGCACTTTCTACTGGAATGTGATGCCTTTTGGTCTCAAGAATGTTGGAGCCACGTATCGGAGAGAAATCACTACTATATCTCATGATATGATACACAAAACAATGGAGGATTATGTTGATGACACCCTTGCTAAAAGCATGGATAGGAAGGCACATCTTACTGATCTAGGCCCTATACTAGATCATATGGAAAAGTTTAGACTATGTCTCAATCCTAAGAAATGTGCATTTGGAGTAACTTCCATAAAATTGATTGGTTATATCATCTCCGCAAAAGGTATCGAGGTGGATCTTGAAAAGGTGCAAACTATCATGGAAATGCCTCCACATCACAATATCAATCAAATGAGAGGTCTTCAAAGTTGGCTTCATTCTATCCGATGCTTCATCTCACATCTAGCTGACAAGTCACAACCATTTACTAAGACTCTACATAAAGGTGTGACCTATGAATGGAATAAATAATGTGAACAAGGTCTTCAACAAATCAAACAATATCTAGCTAATCCACCTATATTAATGCCTCCTATTCATGGGAAGCCATTAATCTTATACATCTCAAATACAGAAAGATCTATGGGCACTCTATTGGCCCAAGAAGATCAAAACAATAAAGAAAGAGCAATCTATTACATCAGCAAAATGTTGGTCTCTTATGAAATGAATTATTATGTCATTGAGAAATCTTGCTTGGCGGTGGTGTTTGCTTCCTAGAAGCTATGACATTACATGATTTCTCACACTACAAGGCTCATTGCAAAAAATGATCCATTAAAGTACTTACTCAGAAAAGCTTCCCTCATGGGTAGATTAGCTAAGTGGATCATGATACTCAGTGAATTTTATATTGAGTATGTGGAAAGAAAAGCTATCAAGGGGCAAGCAATTGCAGATCAGTTGGCTGAGGCACCTATTTTAGACTATCAACCATTAAGGACCGAGTTCCTAGATGAGTCCATCATTCTTCTCACACATCAAGCATGGACCATCTTCTTTGATGGATCATTCACCCAGCATGGGTCAGGTGCTGGAATCTTGTTCATTTCACCTCAGCGGTATTCATTACCAAAGGCTTACAAAATGTTGTTTCCTTTCAAAAATAACACTACTGAGTATGAAGCCTTGATTAATGGATTAAAAATTGTTATTGAATGGCGTGTCGATGAGCTAAAGGTCTTTGGAGATTCACAGTTGGTTATCAATCAGGTGAATGATATCTACCAAACAAAAGATGAAAATCTGGTACCTTATAAAAAGATGGTTGATGATCTCAAGAAATGCTTTGCACATAACACTTTCCAAAAAATTCCAAGGGTAGATAATAAAGCAGCTGATGCCATGGCTACTCTGGCTTCCATGTTAGAAATTTTAGAAAATGACTTCCAACATGAATTCCTAGTGGAGACGTTATGCTACCCTACTTATAATTCCCCTGAATCCTGGATGATCTATTCAGTCATTGGACATGACTCGTCCCGCTACCACCATATTTAATCCTACCTTTCTGACTAGATCATTCCAGACACTTACACCTGAAATGAGAAACGTCACATAATCTGTAGTGCTTCACGGTTTATCATCATAGCCAACGAATTATATAGGCGAGGTCTAGATAGTACCCTCCTTAGGTGTTTAGAACCTGATGAGTCCAAGTGTGCATTAGTAGAGGTGCATGAAGGCATATGTGGGTCTCACTCTAATGGCTGACACTGGCTCACAAACTTATTAGAGCTGGTTACTATTGGCCAGATATGGAGAAAGAAGCTACACAATTTGCTAAATCTTGAAAATAGTGCCAGCTTCATGGAAATCTGATCCACACTCTTGCCAAGGAGCTCATTCCTTTCATCAGCTTTTGGCCATTTTAGCAGTGGGACTTTGAATTGGTGGGTTAGATACATTTGTCTTCTTCAAGGGGACATAAATTCATCATTACTTCTATAGACTATTTTACCAAGTGGGTCAAGGCAGTGCCCCTCATCGTAGATGATGGCAAGTCTCTGGCCATGTTTATACTAAACTACATCATCTACAGATATGGTGTACCCTCATCAATAATCACTAAAAATGGGGGGAAATTAAAGAACAAGGATCTAAAATAATTATGCACTAAGTTTAGAATTATTCAGCATTGGTCTTCTATCTATTATCCCCAGGTTAATGGACAGGTGGAAGCTTCAAATAAGACTATTCTCAAGATCTTACACCGCACAGTACACAAATCTGGACAAGACTAGCATCTCCAGATTAATCTAGCTTTATGGGCTTACTGCACCAGTATACGAACACCAATAGGGGCCAGGCCCTTTGCCCTAGTTTATGGTGCAGATGCAGTGCTTCCTATTGAGGTTGAGATTCCTACCTTGCGAGTCTCTTTGAAGGGCCTCATTACTGATGATGATATCAGAATATCTCATCTTCAAGAGCTAGAACTATTGGATGAATGTTAGAAAGTGGAGTTCGATCATCTCCAATCATATCAGAAGAGAATTTCTAAAAGCTACAACAAGAAGGTCAGGCCAAGGGAATTCCAAATGGGTAATCTCGTCCTGAGAGAAAACCCCAAGAATCAACAACAGCGGGTCTAGAAAGTAAAATTTGAACCAAACTGGCTTGGTCTGTAAATTATCACTGCAGTATTTGGGTCTAGGGCTTACCATCTCTCTCCACAGAGGGGGAACAGCTCAAAGAGCCTATCAATGCTCTTCATCTGAAGAAGTTCTATAGTTGAGATGTCTTCTGAATGCACATACTCTATTCTGAGAAAATCCTAAAAATTGCAAAATGTCCTGAAAAAAAGATCATCTTAGTGAAAACCTGGCAAACAGGCACTTTTGATGTATTTATTATCTTGGTGAAAACCTGGTAAACAGGTGCCTTGATAATATCAAAAAAATTGAAAAACAAAAAATACAAAAAAATTGAAAAACAAAAAATATAAAAAAAATCAAAATATGAAAAATACGAAAAAATGAAAAAAAGAGAAAAACGTGCCATTGATGAAAACCTGGTAAACAGGCGTCATGGTAGAAAAAATAGAATTTCTGCCAAGATGGTGAAAACCTGGTAAATAGGTGCCTCTTGTTCTGATCTATCATGGCATCCCTTAGCTTTCTTGCAATTTTCTCTCCTGCTTTCCTGCTTTAGTTTGCTCGCTCATGCATTTTCTCTCAGTTGTTTTCGAGATTTTTTCTCAACTTCACATGGATTGAAACTGGTCACACTCAGGGGCATCTTCCTATTCTAGGTAGCATTGTCCTATCTCTTGGATTCTCTCTCCTCTTCGCATCAGTCACCAATGGTTCTCACTGAGTCTGTCTACTGATGCCTAGATCTCACGCAGATCTTTATACTTGAGAATATTTCTCGCATCAGTCACCAGTGATTCTCATTGTGTCTGCCTATTATTGTTATACTACTAAGATTTCTCACATCAACTCACTATCTTTGTATTTGACATCAATCCGTTATAGTTGGAGTTATACCCAAACGCTCTATCTATCAATATTCAGCCTTTGCATGCTTTGCTTTAGTCTGTACATAGCTTTTAGTCACTTTCATGACACTTTGGGTCTTTTCAAGATCCCACCTGACTTGACATGACCCCAGCATCATAAATTGGGGGCAATCCACTTGGATTTGTCCTCTCTATATGAGTCAGGTTAGTCATCAATGTTCATTACTTGGGGGCATGGCTCCCCACTTTGATCGCATCTTCGGTTTACACTCGAGACAGTAATCTTGTTAGTTCTAAAGGACAACTCTCTACTGGCACAAATTGATGTTTCTTAACATCCCAATCAAACAATGTTTTTTTTCAACACTATCTTTGGATACATCTGTGTTTTTTCAACACACATTGGATATCGCAATGTAAACATCTCTCTATAGAAATCAAACACATCGCACTCACAAGCACAATGGTGTTTTTCAACACCCTATACACATGCACATTTGTAAACTTTGAAACATGCTGAGCTATGATTGAATCTTTCTTTGTATGTTATATGTTCTCATGGTTTTCATTGATATTTTCTTGTGTCTACTGCTTGTTGGTGTAGTCCCGATGATCCGGAAATGTCAAATAAATAGGGTGTATGTGATAAGAGCTTCTGCATTAAGGTGGAAAAGCCTCACATCCCTCAATCTTGTTTATTTGTATGCCAAGGGGAGTTGGAACTATCTCTTTGACTGTTATTGCTCTGTTCATTTACTTGTGTACTCTTACTATATCAAACTGGAAATAATGTTCAGGTCATGTTGGCTTTTGTGCCCTGGTGCTTACATTCATTTCCTACATTTTATCTGATGAAAGTCATATTCATATCCTTATGGTTGCATTGGCGCCAGGAAGGATTGTATCGACTCTGATGTTCCAAAACTCGATGATGATAATTATGCGATGAGTCCAATAACCAAGTCCTAGGGTTGCATTTAGCTTAGGCTCGCATTCGCATTTTATGCTTGCATAGCAATAATTTTGGTGCTCTCTTCATTGTCTTCTCATTCTTTGAAGGTTCTCATCTTTTGTCCAGGTTCCTCTTGACTGCACAAGTGTCAGGTCCTTTCTCTCGATCTTCATTCATATCCTTTTGGTTAGTACCTGTCGTATATTGCGATATCCTACATGAGATGATTAGTACCATTGCATTCATTGCATTACATCCATTTCCACAAAAGTGCATTCCCATACATTCATTTACATTTACATATCCATAAACATGTGCATTCATTATAAGCATAAATCAAATCATACATAGCATTTATCCATCTAACATCTATCATTGCATTACATTCATTCATACATCAATAAAACATGTGCATAAACATTTGCATATTCCTCCATGGCATACATTTATAATCCATACATCTAATCATATAAGAAACATCTCACAAGACATGCAAGTTTAAAAGCAATATATAAACAAGTACAATGATGCCAAAATCGAGCTCATATATATCAATCAATCAAGTGTACAATGGTGCTACTCAAGAATAGTATATAAAAATGGTGGTACAATATGTATCAAATGTCTCATCTAGCCACTCCCACCCGGAGGAGGTGGAGGAGGTGCCTGTGGTACTACCTACGAAGGTGGTCCCTGTGGAGTGGCCTGTGCCCCAGCATACTCTGAAAATGGAAGAACCTGGTCTGCCACCTCGAGAACTGTGATCATGTATGCAACATAATAATAGGCTAAGTGAGCAGCCTCATATCTCACCTCTGCCTATTCTCTGGCCAGTGCCTCTTGTAGTCCCTAGATCTCTTGATCTCGCTCGGACACCCGGGTCTCTTAGACGATCACTTGTGTATAGTAGTCATCCCGCTCCCTCTGTACCTGCCTCATTCTCTCCTGCCTCTTCTTGAGAGCCTCCTATACATGTGCCATCTATCCTCCTACCTATGGATTGGCCATATCAGTATCCTCCCTCTACTTAGAGCTATCACCTATCCTCTTCCCAGTGGACCTATCCTGAGTTCCACTACTCCCTGCACCTGCGTCTACTCCTATCCATCTAGGAGGAAGGGGACTCTACCCAGTCCTCGAATGTAGTACTCTCTGCTACTGTGCAAGTTGTTGTGGTGGTACCTGCTATGTTGCTAGCTACTGTGGCTATTGCGGTGGCACTTATGGTACCTGCTGCTACAGTGGCAGATGTACTACCCATTGTACCTGTTGGCCCATGCTAATAGGATCTATGAATCTCAGGAATGGGTGAGCCAAGATGTGATCTCTGTATGCAGGTGTCATCCTTGCATTTGTCACCCCAGCTAAATAGTCCCACCTAGCTGGTGGTACCCGTGCATCTATCATACACATGCCATGGTCTAACTGCCGCTGTCAGCCCTTCTTCATCTCATCGACGAATCGAGCATATGTGCAATACTCCTAGGAGACGTCCTGTGGTCTCCCAAACTGCCAAAGGACCCGTGTTAATAGGAAGCACTCAATGACGCTGATGGTGTGCCCGATCAAAGGATGCGGGTAGAACATATGTGGAAGCTCATGCCCTGTGTCATCCCAAACCTCTATAGCTATCCATGGTCTCCATATAACCACTACCATATCATCCAGCTATGCCCACCACTGATCTATCTTACCTAGCACTGGTTGAGTCATCAGACCTGCATACCTGTAAATGTATGACTCTAGGGGCTATCGGGTATCATGGAAAATTGGCCAACATACAGGAAGGTGCTCCCAGGCCCAGATCTGTAGAACCACAACTCCTACCACCATGGTCTGTGCGCTCCGATACACTATCTCATGCATCTCATGGTACATCTGTGCAAGCATGCATTTACCCCATCCGAACCTCACTGTTGGCATGGCTAACATCTGCTACAGCATGGGTCCCCATCCGCACTCCAATCTGTGCTGACCCTGATCTAGCACCAGGTGGCAACTCAAGAACATCGCCAAGATGACTGCCAGTGTGTGTCCTACACCGTACCTTCTTGTCAGATCATCCAAGAGATGGCTTGACCCATCACTAGATCATCCTGGAAGATCTCTCTCAATGCAAGTGTGCCTGCCCTCGGCTGTACATCATACTCCACATGAGCCCCATGGAATGGTACTCTCAATATCCTATATATGTCCTCAGGGGTGACTGTCATCTCCCCCTACGGCAAATGGAAAGTGTTCATCTCCAAATGGAAATGCTCGACAAGTGCACACAATAGACCGTGATTTACCCTAATCTCGAGAACATCACGTAGATATGATAGTCCTAGCCCTTCGAGATGGGAACCCTCAACATCCATTAGTCTCAACACAAGCTCACCTATGACAGGATGGTGAGACCAGAATGCAATATCGGGGAAGTCAACCCGCAAAGCAAGTGACAACATTTGATCAATATCTCAACATGATGATTTTTCAAAGCCATAACAACAAATGAAGCTATAGATCTATCCTAAATACATTTATGAGGCATTCTAATTGGCTGATTCTGCAACATACTAGATGACAAATTTCTGGACTGCAAGTAGTTCCCATGTGAGGAAACTCTTTTCTCCTATGAAACTTCTATTTTGCATGAGATAGGATCTCTCTTCGCATGAGATTTCATCACTGGGGATGAAATCTCACCTGACATCGTAGTGCACCTCGCGTGAGCTCGCAGAGGGACCCCGTGCAAGGAAACCCTAACCTGAGTGAGGAAACCATTTTCTCATATGAGGGGCAACCCTTACTCAATGCTAGGAAACTATTTCCTCATGCAAGACTTGACCTAATTGGACTTAAAGCTTTAAAAGCATGCTAAAGATCTAAAAATCGATAAACATTTGAAATGCAAGATGGTTTTTCGATTACTTACAGGTGTGTCATACTCTGGTGGCTGGTTGTGTCATTGGGAGCGCTTGAATTGATGTGTATTCATGGGAATGCTATCAATATCATCTTGGGCCCTCGCCATCTCTAAAGTCAAAAGTGAATAATGATTTGAAAATGACCCCTCCGGGCCTTATATAGCTTTTGACCTAATTTTCAAAAGTGCTCTGTTTTCCACAAAAATTACAACCTTGGCTAAATCAACCATTCTGAATCCATTTTCATGTTTGAAATTGAAATCTAACACTCTTAAGTAGCTCAAAATCGTGTTTTAAAATTTTGGGACCGATGTGCTCCGACACTTGTGCATTCGACTTTTTGACGTCGCTTCTTGTCAGAATCATCTCTCGTCATCATTTTCTCGGCTTCTGTAATCTTTTCATCAAAAGTCAACTCTAGTCAATTGTTGTCAAACTTGGTCAACTATGGTCAAACCTAGTCAACAAGACCTCCTGATCGCTCTAAATTGATTCTACCTTCTCTTGATCTATCTCTGAATTCCTCTAGATCTTTGATCTTAATTCTATCCACAATCTGTCATCTTTCAATTTTGCTCCTGAGGGGGCAGGATGATTGCATCATTGAATCTTTTCACATCATTCACGAATCAGTCTGATCTGAATCAAAAAACCCCACTGCTAGGGGCATCTCATCACTTGGGGCATATTCAGTATTTTGTACCTTATCATCAAAATTGGATATTCCATGATCTTGAATCTCTAGGGGCATCTTGATGCCTCGCATCTTATCATCTTGTCATCTATCTTTCTAGGTATCCAAGCAATCTAACTTGGATCCTCAAGGATCAAGCTTCATTCTAGAGATGATTCTTGAAATCCCATTAGGTATTGGGGAAATCTAACCCTAATTCCTAAAAGTCAGGCTTTGTTCTAAAGACGACTCTCAAAATCTCTTTTTGACCATTATCTGGGAAACCTAACCCAGATCTCGAAGGGCTAACCTTAGTATTGGGGCAATCTAACCCTGATTCTAGAGATAGTCATAAATCTTTATCAGCTATCAGTGGACATTGGGGAAATCTAACCCGGATTCCAATTTTCTCTCAATTGGTATTTGGACCGTTGTCTTCACAATCTAACTTAGACTTCGGAGAATCATGCTTCATTTTGAAGATGGTTCTGCTTCTCGATCCGATTGGTGTCTTGGCAACCTAACCTAGACTCCCAAAATCTTCATCTATCACATCAGACTATTCTTTGAATCAACGCACTGCTTGCACATCAATTCAAAGAGGGGAAAAATGTAATACCCCAAAATTGGCACCTTACATTTCTAATCAATTTTGGTGCATTTCTTCAAATTCTCAACATCGAAGTCCTATTGTACTAGGCAAATTCTCCTTCCTAATTGTCTTTAATTGACTTAGTCTCAAATGCAAAAAACCTAAATTTGCATAAATCTTACACCATATTTAATTCCTAAATTTTAAAGATTTATTAGCTAAAAATCCCTATGATTAATTAATTTAATTCTAAATTCCTAAGTTCTTTTAAATTAAATTAATCCCACTCCCTTTAGCTAATACACATCAAGGGAATTAAATATTATTTGGCTATTTGAATGGATTATCCTCACTTGAATTTAATAATTCAAACAATGTGAAAAGCCACCCATGTGGAAATAATTCATTTATTTAATTAAATAATTCCTTCATATTTGTCTCACCTTCCTCCATGAAGATGAAGAGTCAGCCGTTTATTCCCAAGAAAATCTTCATCCTCTCTTCAGGCTTTTCTATATTATGGACCTTCTTTCCTTCATTTGAGGAGAGCAATTTTGAGAGTACCAAAACTATAGTGAATTATTGTCTCAATTCTCTCATATTTCCAAGTTTTTATTACATATTTAGTGTAATCTCATTTAGCTTAATCGCATTCTTCATCTCAATTTAGTTTGTTTACTTATCAAGTAGTTTAATTTTGTTATCTCTTTCAAGTTTCTTAGCTTAAAATCTGCATCTTCATTCCTAGATTACAATTGCATCTCTCATATAGAATAAATTTC
>MU225808.1:2748140-2808201 GCA_018584345.1 Thuja plicata | reverse complement strand
CTCATATAGAATAAATTTCATTTCAGTTTTCAAAGCTTTCAAATCCTCCATTTTAGCAATGGTCTATGGTTGTTGGCTCTCGTTCTGAGAGTAATTAAACAACCCAACTAAATAGGAGGCAACAGGTTGACTCGATCGATATTGTGGAATGAGAAAATCATGTTCATCTTCGCGATTCATCGATTGAGTAATGACTATGTTGTGTTGTGGCTGATTTAGAGGTCAACATTTAGACACATACAACCATCTGTGTCTTTTTACCGATTTGCAGAGATTTAACTTGTCCAGTCAAATGTTGATTGATTTTAGTTAGGCTTGTGATGCTTTCTTCTGATGTATCTGATGCTTTACTTGTAGTTGATCCTGAAGACTCAAAGAAATCTGGTATCTCTTCTTCATGATAACTTGTCTCATTACAACGAGATTCCATAATCTTTCTTTCATCTAACATTTGTCTCATGTTGATTCTAGCTTCTTTATACTGTTCATAGAACATCTGAATTTCTAGCTTCTTATTTTTAATATTCTTGTTGAGTCTGTACTTCTCCAATAAATGATCTTTTCTCTTAAGCCTTTAAGCTTTTCCAAAGAAGAGACTTAGCTCTGATACCAGTTTTTGGAATTAATGGGAAGTGTGTACTAAGAGGGGAGGGGTGAATCAGTACCTCTAAAACTTTTGTATCCTTTAATCAATTAACCTTTGTCTAATCAATTGTATATCCATTCATTTGATCTATACTATCTTGATGTGAGTTATATCAATTTATAAACTTAACATACATGTGAACATTCATAGAAACATTCATGAAAGTAATTGACACATAACTTATGATATGATATCACAAAAAAATCCTATTGGGAAGTAAATACTGCGGTGGGGATGGCACCCACAAAATATGCACTATCTGCAGATTGGAAGGGGCCGATTAAGGCTTACAATTTGATCACTTCTGATGATCTACCCAATTGAGAGTATCTATGGAGACCTATTAAATTCTACTCGGTTAAGAGCTTTAGCAACACTATTGAGTGTACACTCGGTTAAGAGATTTTTAGTTGGACTGTTAAATCCACCTTCCTTGAAAGGATTTTTACACTTTGCTCCACTTGTTAGAATGATAGCACATTACAATTTGACCTGGTAAATACAATCTCCAATTTCTGATATAGATCCATTTAAGTTTACATGAATAATATTATCACCTAATGTGATTGAGTAATACCTCTGATTGTTGGTAGCCTCTATTCTTGGTTCTTGCTAACCAAATTCACCTTTTGTTGTTCTAGTACCTGAAACTTTCAATGTGATCCATAGATGTGCTCGTAGGCTTCATACATCCTCTCTTCCATATTCACACATGTATAATGAATGATTGCATCATCTATTTGTAAGATGGATTGACATCATCAAGTTTCACAAAAAACAATGTTAACTCTAAGATCAGGTTTACAAATTTTTACCTTGATCTCCTAGTCTATGTGTTTTAAATCAGTTAGAATGATTAAAGAACTTAAATTCATGTTTCTTGTCCCTAAAGAAATGGTTTTAAAAACAAATCAAGATTCTATAAATAGAATAAGACTTCTTTATCTAACGTGGAAGTCAGATCCACTTTTTGTAGGCTTCAACTGACTCTCAGTTTCTAACGGTCAGTTATGCTCTGAAATCAGTTGATTCTCTTTCAGTTTTGTTCTCTTAGTTTTCTTTTTAACTGTCTCTTTGGTTTGCACTATGTATTTCACATTGGGTTCCTCTATCAGTTTCCTCTGTATCCTTTTGACTTTGCATTTTTGGTGTACACACAAAGTTGTGTTGTCGGTTCTCTTTGTACTTAGCAGTTTTTGATGATCTCTTTATATCTGATTTTTGGTTTGCTCTTTGTCCTGTCTTTTGATGTATGCTTACCGAAAGTGTTGTTTGCATACTAATGGAAAATTAATGTCATCATGTTGCACCTGCAACTTGATCAAGTCTTGTTTGATGCTTCAATTTTGTGTTGAAGTACATAGTTTTGTATTTACCCAATATGTTATTCAAAAAACAACAATAGAATAAAATACTTGTTGAGAAAGATCATAGGAGTATCAAAAACTCAAGATATAGAGGTAACCAATTGCATTAAACAAACATAAAATACTAACTATGGCCTTGACATGGCCTTATTGCATTGATTTAAATGTAGTCTATTCAAGGTGTGTTTATTCATAACAATTAATTTCAATGTAGTCTACATGTTGCTGCAGATTTCAAATGGTTTTTTTAATCTAACTGCACTATGCAAGTCCAATTTAGTAACCATGTGCCTATCATCCTCAATCAAGACTAAGGAACACTATAAGTTAGGATTTTCTTTGACCTTTTCATTAAAATGATATTTTTTGTCCCAAGAAACTTCAGATGCAAAAGCATCCTAGGGACCGAGCAATCTTGTACCAGTCAAAACCATTTTCCTTTCTTTTGTTTCCTTTTAGTTGTCTACACATCAGATCAACTATTATGATTGGCTTTGTGTAGTGTGCATCAATGGTTTTGGGTTGTGGTTTTGATGCCAGAAGGATATATTGAAGTAACACAAAAACTAGTCATTGAGATGTCAGAGCCACATGGGCATACATTTATCTTCCAAAAATAGAGTATGAAACCTTGTGGATCCACACAGAGTAGGGCATGTTACTCAAGTAAGCTTAGTAAAGCCATGCAGGATTCAGTCCATGCCTTGAAAATTAGATGATTGCAGAAACCATTCAAAGGCCAGTGGGTGGAAAGCAATGAACACCTTGTCAGTCAAGTCAGGTTGTGTAAAATGTCAGTTATGCACAATGGCATATAGAGGTGTTACAAAAACAACCAAAGAATCAACAGACTTGCTGATGGAAATGAATTGATAGGATTTTCAAAGCTTCAGTTGCTAACATGTGGTGTCACAATGACCATTCAGTTCCCATATCTATAAATTAAAAAAACACCCATCACTTAAACATAAAAGTGGAACTCTCCTACTATAGAGGTTATTGGATTCAAGCTAAAATTGGAACTAAAGTTCAAAATGGAGTCAAGACTAAACATGATAGTCATAGGCACAACTGGTCTTAAAACAAGGAGATATATTAAAACACAGAGAGTATCTACCAAAGAGTCATGCTTCACATATGCACTCCTTAGAAAGACTCAATACAAAGACAACCCACTCACCCAACCCATCTTAAATATTAAACATGTACTTGGTTACATAGACATAAGTTCACACAAATATAACCAAGTAGTAAATTAAAACCATTTTTCTAATATTAAATTAAATTCTTACCAAAATTTGAATAGATGGTAAACTTCATGGAATCATTTTACATCAGGATTACAGGGAAATGTAAACCAAAATTCATATAGAGAAAGTTGTTTCTCTTGGAAAATGGTTGATGGTGATTGATGAAGAAGATTTGAAATGATGATTGATCCAATTCAGATAAGTGCAACATTTTCAAATCTTCTTCATAATCATCATCAAATGAACATTTTCAAATCTTCTTCTTCATAATCATCATCAAATGAATATTTTCAAATCTTCTTCATCATAATCATCATCTATTGAAATCAAAGCCCTGCATTTTTTCTTGGTAAAATAGGAACACTGGATCTCCTTGCTATGACCCAATGCAAAGTGGAAGTATGGAAAAGAATGCATAAAACTATTTTTCTTACTACTATGGAGTAGTTAGTACAAGGATGAGAAGTTGTCCTTCACTGGTATCCAAAGGCATATGATTTAATTGTTTAATGATTTTATTTTGAGAGAAATGAAAAATGTTAGAAACAACTATGTATTAACTAAATGATCTCTAAATAATGATCGCAAATGTCAGAACATATAACTACCTAGTCAAGCAACGAGTCAAAAAGTTCACAAACAAAACAAAACAACATTGATATATCATTTTCTCAGAATACTGAATGAGATGGGCTAATGCCTAATATAATAAAAATTGACTATTGAAAGAACTAAAATGAGTAAGATTTTAAGCAAAATGGCCATGAACTTGTAAAATTGACTTTGAATTGTACAACAATGACCAAATTTTTTACCAAAAATGACCATAAGATATAAAAATGTCGAGATGTATGGAGCTACATATTTGATTTAAAGCATGTCTCCAAAGCTAGTAGAATACCCCTATCCAAGGGTCAACTATGTAAGTCTCTCAGAAGCAGAACATAATAAAAAAGAAGTTTAAAGGATAGAATATATCTACTTTTGGTGGCATTTTCACATAGAACAAGGAGCTTAGTTCTAAGCTTTAAAATATACAGAATCTGATGGTTGCTGACAAATGCTCCAAGTCCCTACATGAAGAAGAAAAATAATGGAGGTGGAAATGGAAAGAGGCTGTAAATATTCATTTTCTGTAAGAAAACTCTAAGCTTTTTTAAGTTTATTATCATCTTTCACACTGGATAAAAATGAACATTTGAACATAGGCTACAATGTGAAGCTAATTTTAGAGATTATCCCAGTGTTCCAAGAGATATCTTGGTAATTTTTAGATCTTAGTCCAATTTTGTTAGGAATACAGAAAGAACTAACCCATCATATTAATTCCCACACAAAATAACAAAGTCAATAGAAATTTTTTTCTGCTGCATATATATACATATGTATACATACATACATACATACATATACATACATATGCATACACACACATAGTAGTCTTTGTTGGATATTGAAAGGAAGCTATTTGTAGCAAACAAAACAATGGGCAATGACATTTAATGGCTCAAAGACAAAAGGGTATCTAGATCTTTCAATTAATAAAAGTATCCCAATCAATAGGGTCTCATGGAGAAATAGATATGGTAGAATAAGAGGCTACAATAATAATGTCATGTACCATAGCTAAAGACAAGAATCAGTCACAGGGGTCAGTAAACATTGAAACAATGCATCAATGAAGTGACCATGTAGAAATCCTTGAATAACATGAGTCAAAGCAATTGTTGAAAAGGAAAAAAGAGCGGAAATGCGTAATAACATTGGTCTAGGAGCTACAATGTGCCAATAGATTATAGTATTATCATGGAATGTTTTGACAAGTCCATGAAGAATACATTATAAAGAAGCCTAAGAATAGTGAATGAAATGCAATGACAGAAACCCAACTATGGAAAAAAGTAGAGGGCGGGTATTTGCATGAGATTAAGCATGGTAGAGAGTCAAAAATCTGAGATTAATAGCATATAATATGGTGAAGGACATTAAAATAAAAATGAAGTGACCCTTAATAAGATCAATCCATGATATACATTAAGAAGGAAATAAAATATAGAAGCATATCCCAATGAGTCTAAAATAAAACAAGATGAAAGTGATACGAATCATAGATTTAAAAATAAATAATTTCATGTGTATCAAGATGTTGACTATCTTTGCTAAATAAATCAATGAAGAAACACTAATAAAAAAAGATTAAAACAATATGAATGGATGGTTTTGAAACAATCATTCTTGACAATGGAAATCATTGATGTTGACCATGATAACAATGCTATAGATATTTTGAGCGGTTCTCTCAAGTTTTTATACCTTTTATACATATCTTTTCCAATACTAAGTGAATGAAATACAAAGAGCATTGATTAAAAGTAAAGCACCAAGGGTTCCTTTCAAAGAGAAAGAAAAAGAAACACTGTCATGATCAGATTAGAGGGCATAGCTTCAGTTGAGGGTAGATAGATATCAATCCTAAGCTCCTTTGAGTGATAAGAATCTATGTGGGTATTGAACATTCACTCTGGAAAGTCCTTGTCAATGGATCTCGCACCACGGGAATGAAAACTAGCCGCTTCTTGTGGGGGATAGCTTGTCAAAAATGGACGCACCAAAAACAAAAATCGCTATGAGAAATCAATCATAGACAGAACTGTTCATACACATAATGAGGGATCAATGTAGTAGTTTTGTGCTTAGACCTTTCAGTTTATTTTTGTCTTTTTCTTCCTAAACTATAATAGGGCATCTTCCTATAGTTTCATGGGCAGATAGAAATGCTAATGATCTGAGAAACAATATAGATTACAGGGCATTGGTTTATAACTAAATACATGAAATGAATAATGGAAACGAACATCAGGTGACAAGCAATGGACATATCATAATCACTGTAATTGTTAACATCCACTGCTAAAAAACAAACCCTTATGTCTACAAATTACATACCTTTGAAATGAATCACAGATCAAAGATGATGAAAGTGGAGCTACAAGACATTACACCCCAACTAGTTACACTATCTTTGCGCGTAGCTTTGACCTCAAATATGCTTCCTCCCACTCCTTTTTTGATCTCTTCGGCATAAAAAATAAAAATGATTTGGCTGTTTCACTTTTTTTTTCATGTATAGCCTAAAACTGTCTGAATTTTGATGGTCTATTCAAAACCCATCGGAATTCTGACACCATCGGGGACTATTACAAAAAAAAACCCAAAATCACAAAAAAAATCATCCGTCGGAAGTTGCCTTCGAAATTTGGCCCCAAATGTAGTAGTGAAAAAATAGTAACTAGATCATTAATATCCTCTTGCATACCTTCAATTATTTCTTTGATCCATACAATGTTTGCACAATTCATAGCTGCGGAAACATATTCAGCCCTGACAATAGACTGTGATATACAACTTTGCTTCTTACTCAGCCATGAAACTAGTCTTTCTCCTAAAAAGAAAGCTCCTTCTCTTGTACTTTTTCTATCATCAATGTTTCTAGCCTAATCAGCATTAGTGTACACTTTTAACTCAAAATATTCTCCTTTCTTGTATAGTATACCAAAGTCTTCAATTCCTTTCAGATATCTAAATATTATTTTAACTGTAGACATGTGTGATTCTTTTGGATTGGTAGAAAATCTTGCAACAATACCAATTGCATGAGTTGTATTAGGTCTTCTATGTACAACATATTGTAGCTTACCAATGATTGATTGGTAGAGTTTCTCATTCACTTCCTTTGACTCATCTTCTTTTGATAACTTGCAACCAGTAACCATCGGTGTTCCAACCGGCCTTGAGTCTTCCATACCAAAATTCTTTAGGATCTCCTTGATGTACTTTGCTTGTGTGATGTAGATCCCATCCCTGACTTGTTGAATCTATAGTCCAAGAAAGAATTTAATCTCTCCTATCATGGACATATCAAAATCCTTCCTCATCTCTTCAGCAAAATATGTGCATAATGTGTTATTGCCTCCAAAAATAATGTCATCAACAAATATTTCAGCAATCAAAATATTATTATAACTATCACATTTTAGATACACATTATTGTTATCACTTGTTCTTTGAAATCCAATCTTGATTAGATATGCATGTAACCTTTCATACCATGCTCGGGGTGCTTGCTTCAAACCATATAGTGCCTTGTGCAGTTTGCATACCATGTCCTCATTAATACTCTCAACAAAACCTTCAGGTTGTTCTATATAGACTTCTTCTTCAAGAATACCATTAAGAAATGGAGACTTAACATCCATTTGATAAACTTTAAATCCTTTGTAAGCTACATATGCTAGTAGAATTCTAACTCCTATTCTAGCAACAAGTGCAAAAGTTTCACCATAATCAATACCTTCTTCTTGGACATACCCTTTACAAACTAGTCTTTCTTTGCTTCTAATTAAATCTCCATGCTCATTTAGTTTATTTCTAAAAATCCACTTTGTACCAATAACATTTTTATCTTTAGGTCCCGGTACTGAAGTCCATGTTTTATTATTTTCAGTATGATCTATCTCTTCTTTCATAACTTTAACCCAATATTCATTCTCCAATGCATATTTTATTATTCTTGGCTCTAATTCATAAATTAAACATGTATTATATCTTACCTCGCTTCTTGTCATAACTCCTTCATTCTTGTCTCCAATAATCTTGCTCAGTGAGTGGTGCCTTTTCACATACTTGGCTAGAACAGGCTTGGTAGTCAGTGGAATTTCATTTCCATCATTTGGTGGTAGTTCTCTCTATTCATATTCCTCCTTAGTTTGTTCTTTAGGTAATGTGTCAGGAATATCATTTTGTACATATACAAATCTTTGGTAGTCCTTGGGTTCCTTCTTTCTTTCCTCATCATTCTTTTCTAAAAATTCATCAATTCTTACGTTTGCACTTTCCATAATTTTGTTAGTAGACTTGTTAAAACATTTGTAAGCTTTTCTCTTTGTAGAATATCCTAAGAATATTCCTTCATCTCCTTTAGAATCAAACTTACCATCTCTATAATATTTTAGAATATAGCATCTACTTCCAAATAATTTGAAATAACTCACATTCTGTTTATGATCATACCAAATCTCATATGGAGTCTTGTTTGTACCTTTTTTGAGTTGAACTTGGTTACATGTATAAGAAATAGTGCTGACTGCTTCTCTCCAATAGGTTTGAGAAATACCATTCTCTCCAATGGATTTGTTTATCCTTTCTGCTATACCATTTTGTTGTGGTGTCCTTAGTGCAGACATTTATCTCTTTATTCCATGTTCATTGCAAAAGAGTGTAAACTCATCAGAAGTACACTCTCCTCCTCTATCAGATCTCATACGCTTTAGTTTTCTTCCAGTCTCCTTCCAAAATCTTGCCTTATACCACTTAAACGTTTGAAAATCTTCATATTTTTCCTTCAAAAACATGACAAACAACATTCTTGAATAATCATCAACAAACAAAATGAAATATCTATCTCCATAGTAGCTTTGTGTTCTCATAGGCACACATAGGTTAGTGTGCACTAAGTCCAAAATACGTTGTGTAACATAATACTTACTTGTAAAACTTTAATTTGTCATTTTACCAACTTTATATTCTTTGCACATAAAATTCTCAAGTTTCTCCAATCTCGGTAGACCTCTAACTCTATTCTTCTTGCTCACTTTGATTAGGTTGTCAAAATTCACATGACATAACCTCTTGTGTCATAACCATGCATCCTCAACTTTAGAATATAAACAAATTTTAGTAGATGTATCAAGATAAAATAGATTACCTTTAGAGTGTTTTCTAGTGGCAATCAAACTTCCTTTTTGATCAAATAATTTTACCTTTCCATTCTGAAATTATAGTCAATTTCCTATATTATTCATTTGTGCCACACTCAAAAAATTATATTATAGTCCTTGAACCCAATAGACATCATCACATCTTGTATTATTCAATAGAATTATAGAACCTTTACCTTTTACAACATATGTGGCATCATCACCAAATCTAACATATCCTCCATCATGTTCTTCCATATTAATGAATTTAAGTGTGTCACTAGTCATATGGTGTGAACAACCACTATCTATAATCCAGGTATCATTCTTTCTTACATGTGAGATTAGGGATTTTCCTTATTTACACTTTTCCTCATTAGAATCATCCTTGATAGAAACATATACAACTTCTTCACCATCATCATCATCAATTAGTCCTTCATTAGCAATATGACATAAATTCTTACCTTTATTCTTGAAATCTCCTGAATCTATTTTCTCTTTTGTTTTCATCTCAGTTCTGCTTCTTCTCATCATTGTCATTGTCAGGGCATCTAGCAAAAATGTGATAAATCTTGTTACATTTAAAAAACTTCAAAGGTAGCTTACCTCAATACTTTCCTTTTCCTCTATGTATTCTTCTAGCTATTATATCTTCGAACTCTCTTTCATTTGCTTCATCTTCAGCATACTGTTCTTCTAACTCACTTTTGCAACTATAGAACCTTGCACTTGCACTAGTGGCATAACAGACTATTGTCAAAATCATTAAGCTCAAAAGAATTCAACTTACCAATAATATCATCAAGTGAAATAATCATTTGAGGAATGGATCTTAGTTCTTGTATTGCAGACACTCGGATGACATACATAAGTAACACTTTTCTCAATATTTTTCTTGTAACATCTTCTTCATCTATCTGTCATCCAACACCTCTGATAGCATTCACAGTTTCCTTCAGTCTTGTATTGTATTGTGTAACATTTTCACCTTCTTTCATTCTCATAGAATCAAATTTGCTTCTAAAAATTTCATCTTTTTCCTTCTAAACACGCTGATCTCCACCATATACCAATGCAATCTTATCCCACATCTATTTTGTTGTATCACATCCTTTAAGGTCATTGAACTCCATGTCAGTGAGATAATTTGATATTTCAATCATAACTTGTGTGTGATCTTGTCTTTCTCTTATTTTCTCAAGTGTCATAGGACAAAATGCTAGTGGTGAATACTCATTTTTAAGATAGTATAATGCATACTCTCTAATCCCATATAAGTGCAACCTCATTCTATTTTTCCATGTAGATAAGTTATCCTTTTTCAACTTTGGTGCCTCCCTCTTATACATATCTGGATCTTTAACTCAATTCTTTTAAACTTATCTCTTAGTGTACTGTGCTCTGATACCAATTTTTGGATTACTGAGGAGGGGGGGGTGAATCATAAAACTATGATAATTTAAAATTTAAAACTTAACTCTAATTCAAGTCAGTAGGATAAACAACAACATCAATCGAATCACCAAATAACTTCAATATAACAATCAACAACCTGCATAAACAATAAATATCATTCACATTAATCATTCAACACATGACACCAGATTTAATGAGGATACCCAATTTGGGAAAAACCTTTGTGGGAATTTTCACCCACAAAATGAAAATACTCTTCTTAAGCATGCCTGGTTAATAGCCAATCCTATTAAATATTACAATACACCTTGTTAGGGGATTTACCTTAGACTTGTTAAGATCTTCACCCTGTTAGGAGTGGCCTGGTTAGAGGAATTTGAACACTCTTTTAGAATGTCACCTTTCACAAGGATTTTACAATAATACTGTTAAGTCCACTTGGTTAAGATATTTTTTGTTACAAATGCTAGTAAGAAACAACATAAAATTGATTTGTTAAACTACAACTACCTCTTCCTTGATCAGATCCCTTATGTGCTCTGTGACTATTAGCATCAATACTTCATCTATCTCTGCTCTTAGAATCATATTTTCACTTCTTTTCTCTTCACTGCATCACTTGGTATCACTTGAACTTACTAGCCTCTCTTTCCTTCAAATTCATCCTTTAAATAGACTATGTTTTTGCCTCTTAATCTCCTTAATCAGATTTTCCTTCAATCACTTTCAGCATTTAGATTGTCTTTTTGAACTATTAGGAATATTTTACAAATAAAATTGTTAGGGGTGAGGACTCACTATCCAAGAAGCTCATTGCTCACTACGATGAAGGCTACAAACTCCTTGATAATAGATATGCACTATATCCAAAAGTGAACTGTTGTATGTGACACAATTGTCTGATCAGTTATGGTTATGCGCTGATGCTCTTATACTCTTAAAGAGATTTATCTCATTCTGACATCTTATATTGTTCTTTTATATCTCTTCTCTATATATTTCTTCAACACACGCTAATACAACTTTGCATGCCATATATATATGTTCATGCCTGAATAGACGCGACTATAAACAAGACCTTAATTGGCCCAAAAACAACATTCAAAAAACTTCCAAAAAAATTGGCTTAAGCATGTTTACAATAATGTTTAATTCATAATTAAAAACTTATTACAATAGGCCCTTAGCCTTTACAAAACAAAAGATTACACACTAATCAAAAAACTGAAGTCGGCTTCATACTCTATTTTCTGAACTACTAGTGTACTTGATCTTTTTGTAACTTAGCCATACTAACATTATGTACCATGCATGTATAGGGTAAGCATAAGAACATATCATAGAGCTTAAGTTTGAAGGTTCTTAGTCTGAATCGGTTGTACGCACGTGCACTGGTGCTCTGATCATCTGTATATCTTTGTTCTGTCCTGTCTTCTATACTTAGCCATTTTGTCTTACAAGTTTACTTGACAAAACTTCATATGACTTTGTTGCCATAATGACAACAAAAAATAAGTCATATTCTCCCTGGGAGTCAACTTGCCAACAATCTCCCCCTTTGTCATTAATGGCAACAAAGGAATGTGGCCAAGTTACTCAAAATTGACTAACACCAAAAAATTGTATATCATCTTTCTTTAACATATACTATATCACATTTCTTTGCATTTATATACACTACTCCCCATACATACATTACTCCCCCTTTGACATTAATGAAAAAGGTGTCAAAATTGTAAGTCCTTGAGTACTTACTCTGAATATACATCTGGATAAGCAATCTATAGATTTTTGATCTCTTGTTGCCAGAATGCCTTTAGTGCATCAACTGTTTGTAGATGGGCGCATAGGGAATATGTAAGATTTTCCATCTTTGTCAAATCCATGTTGGGTCCTTGATCATAGGTAGCAATGGTTGCATCTATCTATTTGATGTTCTCGTTCAAAACTACTAAGGAGGGCGCAAGTGCATTTCTCAGTTGAGTCTGTCTGATCCTTATCTTACTGATCTCCATTTTAGCTTTTTCAATCTTGTCTATCTTCCCTTGATAGATATTTTTTTAGATGTTGATGTCTTGGGATGTTGTTTCAACTGATTTTCTAACACTTTCAACCAATATTTTAGATTCCTCAATCTTTTTGATGTGCTATGAGGTGAATTTTACTCTGTCCATGTAGTTTGCTACTACATTTCTGCCTTTAGCTGCTAGTTATTTCAAGATTGCTTGTCCAATCTTTAATGATTTCAGATATAAGGAGAAATTATTTTTCAATTTGTCCAATCTTCCCTTATTATACTCAACTTCTGTAATTTTAGTAGCAGAGTCTACTAAACTTGTGAAATGTGATTTGAAGCTCGTCAAGATGTTGTCAACATCTTCAACTGACTGAATTTTAGCCATTTTCTTATCTATTGGCATTAAGTCATTTAGGATAGTCACTGTCTCTAGAAAGAGAGGATTTCTCATGACTTGTTTTTCTTTTTCTTTCTCCATAGCTAGAATGCTAATCTTAATCAAATCTTCTTCTTCCCATGCATCTAGATTTGCTGAATCTGGGGTCAAACTTGACAACAATGATGGCTTGATGGATGGAATGTGTATTACATTTTGACTGAAATCCACATATTCACTCTTCACAAGGATCTCCATAGTTGTTGTTTCATTATTTTGATTGTCTTCCTCTTTATTCAAATTTGTTGAATCTTTAGAGGGAACTTCATCCTGCTGTAAAGATGTGTCATTAGTGCATACCTCCTTTGTCTCTTCAGTGCTTACAAATAATTTTTCAACTTTGTCCATATCATTGTCACAAGCGGTCATGGATATCTTGACATAATCAATCAAAATAGTTTCTTCTGGATATTTGAATGTATTAGAAGCTATTAAAATAATGGGCGTTGAATCCTGTGGACCTGTCATAGGTGCATTTTGAATCACTGGTTTTGTAACCTATTTGGGAGGAACTGAAGTTACCTTTGCTGTAGGCACCATTAATGGATACATATGTCTATCCAAAAATACTCTCTCAAATGCTTTCTAAGTCTCTTCACCAACCAGATCATACTCTTTATTCATGATATGAAGTGTTCTAGTTTTGGTTCTGAGATGAGGTTTTACCAAATCCAACAGTATAGCTTTCTCATCATGCGAGCAAACAGGGAGAAGATTGTCTAATGTTTCTTCTCGTATCCTCATATCCTCTTCAATTTCTTGCCTCTTTAATACATCAAGTATGTTCCATACCTTGTCTGGTATGACTATTTTAAGTTCTAATACTGTCCTCTTGAACTTAATCATGTGAGATATGACCATAGAATGAATTTCTGATTTGTCTATCTCTTGGTATTTTTCATAGACATTCTTGATGGATTCTAGTCTTCCTTCATTAACAATTCTATTCTTTAGGACTGTTAGACTAGGTCTAAATCCTACCTCAGGAGGTGCTTGAGTGGTCTTTACCTTTCTCCTTGTGGTCCTTGAGGATGGATGACTTGTGGGAACTTTCTTCTTCCTTCTAGTCATCTTGCTGGCTACATAAGGTATAGAGGATTCTAGATCAATGATAGTTGATGGTGCAGATGTTCCTTCATCATATTTTTTTTTCTTCTTCTTAGGCACATCATCAGACTTTTCCATTTTTACTTCTGTAGGATTTTTATTAATTTCTTTAGCAATCTTATCTTCCCGAGCTTTGTCTAGGTCTTCTTGTCTAACCCCATGAACCTTTAGGATATTTGAAGTAATCCTTGATGCCTTCCTTTTGTTGTCAGCACTGTATAGGACATAATCGACTTGATTTGTCTTTTCTTTGTATGTTCCCCATCTGGGTTCATCTGGATCTTTGGGCGCAGACAAAAGAAATTGTGCATATCCTTTCAACACATGTTCTTCAACTTCATAGCCAAGTGGATGAATCCATTTGGTTCTAGGCTCAATAGCCTCCATTCAAGTATAGTCAGTTTCTACCATGAAGCATATAGTGTCTTTGTACTTATCAACTATCTTCTCCGGTATTCAGAACCTTTTCTGCATCTTGATCCTGAATGTTTTGATCTCCATGTCCATTGAATCTTTCACGCTACTCTCTGATATAGCCTTGAGTGATATCTGAGACATAGTAGGTTTACTCCTATCTAGGTAAAGATTGGCAACTTTACCAACAATGTGGAAGTAGAGATAGATGATCAAAGAGCCAAATCTAAATATTTTTCTCTTGTCATGCTTGAGCACTCTAATGTTATCAATCAGCTATGCGTGCAATATCTCACATAGGTTATACTAAGTATTATCCTTTACCATCTTAATTGCTACTAGGATAGTAGCTGCAGATACACTATTCAGTCTGCTTGCGTACTGGAATTTGTAACCTAGAATCATAGTAATCAATTTGATGTCATCGGCCTCAATGGGATCAACTATCATGCCATGCCTATCACTTCTGGATAAGCAAACTTGTTCAACCTTCTTCTTAACATCTTTACCAGTAGGAAGAACTGGTCCAGTCTTAGAAAGTCTATTAATTTCATGAATTAGGTCTGCAATGATGTAGACAGGAACCTCACCAATCCAATATAGGTCATCATGTATCCTGCTTAGTAGTATTATAACCCATTCTGGCTCATAGAACTCATGCGCGTTAGAATACTCAAGAATAGGGTTGTCAGTGAGATGCACGCATTCATCTTTGAATGAATAATCAAGTTTCATCATTGAAGCCATGAGAGTAGCAATGTTGTTATCTCCAACTGTTTCCTTCTCACAATATATATATATATATATATATATATATGCGCGGATGTCTTCTACATGTATGACTCCTAGCGGAATCTTAGAGAATGCTCCTTCAACATCATCTAATATAGACTTGAATGGATTCTTCTTGAACACGAATCTTTTCCTTTCAACAATGTCAAATACAATAGGGACTGCCATACTTGCTTCTTGATTAAGTAGGGTTTCATGGCGATTCTGAAATGACATGACTGCTAGGGTTCCATTTCAGTCTTTGATCCATTCACAAACCAACCAATTCCTTAACCTGTAGTTTTTTGATGCTCAATACTCAAGTGCTCTATGAATGCTCAATCTCAAATGTAAAGTGAGGTTTAAAGATCTTTTACCAATTTATATAAAAGATTATTGCATTTAATTCTTGTTTTCGTAAAGCAGTTTACAGAGAGAATTTCAAACTTTATTCTGAATGAAGTAAAGGCAATGCGTGCATGCATACAACCTTATTTCATTATCACATACATGAATCCATAGGCGCATACTTGGAGGTGAGTATACCAGCCACGCAGGGGTTCAGACCTAGAATAGCTCCCCCTAAGACCCTAAGGGTCAACTATCCAGAAGTAGAAGGTGCGTCCACTGAGGATGCATCTACTACCTTCTTCTCATCATTATCCTTCTTTACTTCAACCCATATTTTATCAGAATCATCTTTAGCTTGTACAAACTTAACTTCTCCTGATTCTTCAAATAGAGACTTTTTAGGATTCTCTTGTCTTTGTGCTCTTGACTTGCAAAAATTTGAGATATGTCCAGTTTTTCCACATGAGTGACAAATGATAGGAGGTCTAATGTTATTGTTCATCATGCTGCACTGCTTGGTTGTGTGTCCATTGTAATTACATATCTGACATGTGATATTCTGCAAGTTTTTTTGAGGTTGATTTCTCTGATTGTATTGAGTCTGATTCCTTTGGTTCTGTTGTGACTAATTCTTTTGACTTGTTCTACAATGAATAGTCTTGTGACCAAATTTGTTGCATTAATATAAATATCCATTGAAAGGTCTTACCATTTTACAATCTCTTGCCAAGTGTCCATGTTTTTTACAAGCATAACAAGTTCTGTTAACTTGCTTGATTTCATTTTTGGGTGATTCTGCTTTAGACTCTGCAAGATTCTCCTCTTTCTTTGCTTCTATAGATACTTCTTGTCTTTTTTTGCATTGAATTGATTTCAATTTGAGCTACACTATATCCCATACCAGTGGTATCACCTTTTAACTTTTGTACATACAGTTGTGATTGAATTAGATCAGAATTTGTATGCAGTTTATCAATCTTGTCTTTTGCTTCTGTTAGTTCAGATTCTATCTTTTTCTTGATGTTTTCTAATTCCAATATTTTCAAGTTCACTTGCATAAGTTCATCATCTAATTGTTTTCTCTCTTTGGTCTTTTCTTCAATGGTTGTTAGGCTATCTGTAAGTTTTTCATTCAGATCTTTGATTTTATCTTTCAAAGACATGTTTTCTTCATTCAGCTTCTTGACCATTTTTCCCAAATCATTGGTAGAGCAATCTTTGAGATCTTTCATTAATTTCTTGATAAGCATTTGAGAGCCATCAAATTTTAGCTTAAGTTCCTCATTTTCTTTTTCAGATCTGTCAAGATCTTCAAGGGTTCCTTCAAGATTCTTTTTCAGATGTTTCACTTCTGCTGAATCCATGATCTCCTCAAGTGGTTAAACTTTCTTTCAGAGGACCAGAGGTCTGATACCAATTGTTAGAAATATTGAGAGGGCGAGGGGGGGGGGGGGGGGGANGGGGGGGGGGGGGGGGGGGGGGGGGGGGTGAATCAGTGTTTGTCTATTTATTATTTTTCAGCAACTTTAAATATAAATCAAATATATATCAATTGAAGCTTAACACAAGAACACATAACACATGATATGATTACGTGGAAACCTTGATCAGGGGAAAACCTTGGTGGGAATTAGTACCCACAAATATTGCACTAGTATGATGAACCTGTTAAAGTTCCTTTGCCCTGTTAGGAGCAGTCTTTACAATGCAAGTACAATGACCTGGTTAAGGGTCTGACCCTGTTAGGAGTCTTTTACAAATAACCCTGTTAGGGGTGAGGACTCATTGTCCAAGAAGCTCACTACTCAATAGTATGAAGGCTAAAACCTCCTTGATAATAGATATACACTATATCCAAAAGTGAACTGTTGTATGTGACACAATTGTCTGATCAGTTTCAGTTATGCGTTGATGCTCTTGTACTCTTAAAGAGCTTTATCTCATTCTGACATCTTATACTGTTCTTTTATATCTCTGCTCTGCATATTTCTTCAACACACGCTATTACAACTTTGCATGTCATATATATGTGTTTGTGTGTGTGTGTGTGTGTGTGTGTGTGTGTGTTTGTGCCTGAATAGACATGACTATAAACAAGACCTTAGTCGGCCCAAAAACAACATTCACAATGCTTCCAAACAAATTGGCTTAAGCGTGTTTACAATAATGTTTAATACATAATTACAAACTTATTACAATAGGTTCTTAGCCTTTACAAAACAAAAGATTACACGCTAATCAAAAAACTGAAATCAACTTCATACTCTATTTTTTGAACTACTAGTGTACTTGATCTTTCTGTAACTTATCCGTACTGACATTCCATACCATGCGTGTATAGGATAAGCATAAAAACATATCATAGAGCTTAAGTCTGAAGGCGCTTAGTCTGAATCGGTCGTATGCATGTGCGCTGGTGCTCTGATCATCAATATATCTCTGTTATATCCTGTCTTCTATACTTAGCCATTTTGTCTTACACGTCTGCTTGGCAAAACTTCATATGACTTTGTTTCCATAATGACAAAACAAAATAAGTCATATTCTCCCTGGGAGTCAACTTGCCAACATCAAAGAGCTTGGTTTACACAAATCATGCACTTGCAACCACTTGGACAACATACATTTAGTGTTGTTGCTAGCACAACATGCCTTATTTTTCTAGAAGCAAACATGGATCTCTATTTTTGTATTCTAATTTTTAGTTCCTCTCATTTATTTCGAGTGCAATTTTAATTGTCATTTATTTTGTTTTTTTCAAGATCAATTGCATTATGTATTTATGATGTTCATTTCCTACTTCAATAAATTACAATCTTAAATTATATCATGTTATAAAGATAAAAAATTTAAAATGATCTTCATATACAAGAATTCTCGCTCGTGTATCATTTTATTTAAGATCTATAATTTAAATTAACCATTTAATTTTATATATAATTTTATTTAAAATCTAATATATCATTTGGATTTTTCTCCATCATAATTAAACCTGAAATCTCTTTTAAATTTGTGAAACCTTTATTAAAGCTTAAATTTCATATCCTCCTTGTCACCCACATGTCAAATCCTAACCTATATCCAAATCCCATTTTCTATTCAAAGGATTAGAAGAATGAATTCAGTGTGTTCTACTCAAACACAAACATGAGCATGAATTTAGATTTTCCCCTATCATGTGTTGTTTTTATATTGCAAGAGTGAATCATTGGTTTTATTTGATATCTTTGACTGAGGACAATAAGTATGCAATTGGTTGAATAATTGGGCATTGATATGAGTTGTATTATGATGTTGGCATCCATTAATGGACTTGCTGGAGTATATCAAACATGATCTACCAGAGATGTCAATTCTACCTGCTCATGTGGGGTCCAAATGATTCCTCTACCAAATGTTATCCTCTGAATTATTGTTCTCTACGCCATTATTTTTCCTCAAGTGAGCTTCTCTACATCATTTCAACTTGTATAATTTTATGTACGTTTCAGATTATATGTATATATTCAGCTCGTGTCTTGATTTACTTGTGAACTTGTCTGATATCGTACTTGAATAGAAAACTGCATGTAATCAAAAAGGGGCGATGATAATTTCAATGCTGCTAAAATATTTGGTCAATTTGAACGAAGAAAATCATCCTTTATTTAGTCTTTGGGATTCCTTGTCATGACTAAATCAATGAGGTCTAGGAGAAGTAGAATAAAGTGAAAATGCAAAGTTATTAAGAAACTGAGCAAATTTGTACTTATGGAAATGTTTGGGGTAGTAAAACTTAAGAAAATGATGTCAGGAAGATGACATGAATTACTTTATGGATAGAATAATATTTGAAATTTCAACCTGTTATCTAGACTTGTGAGTATGGTCTTGGTAACCATTGATTATAGCCTAATAGTTTTGAAAGATAGTTGATGGGATAGGAAACATGTTCAAAATTATATTTGCCCACTTCTTTGAATGTCTCATCCTTAAGAGACACTTGGTGGGAGGGAATTATAGCATGTAGGGGGTTATGTTCATTGAACAAATCATGCTGTATATAATCTTGATATAAATTGATTCTACACCATATTATTATGCTTTTTAATTCATATGAAATATTATTGTATAAAGATGATTTGATATTATTCTTTCTATCTAGATATAGATCTAAAGTTATAGGGAGAACATGAGAATGACATGCTCAAGTTGAATTCAAAAGTTCTATCGAAATAAGAGAATGGTCTCTCTTTATTTGAAGAGATGAATACTAGATGTTGCAAGGGAAGAAAATGAAAGCTACAATGTACAAAATATGAGGATTAAATCTTGTATATGTGAGATAAGATGTGGGTTGCATAAGTAATGAAAAGATAGCCAAACAATTGTTACTAAACCAATACCAAGGAGCTATTTTCATATATTTTAAAAGATCTATATAAGGGGACTTGTATCCATGAGCATATAAGATAAAACCCAAGGAATTTGTATTGGGAGAAGAAGAGACTTGAATAAAGTGTCACTAATGCCTTTATTCAATGCTACTCATTTATAGCCCTTGGATCAAAAACCTAATATGGTATTTGAACCATCATATCAATCTTTTCGTTAATCCTACAAATTTTGAGATTGTAGAAGGGTTGGACACCCTTCTCGTATAAGAATTTCTATACTATTTATATGATTTTTTGTTATACTAAGGTTTTCGAATAAGTAAAAAATATTTATCTCAATATGTTTCTTAAAACTCAACTGAGTAATATGGATATGGATTCGGATATGTATTAACTAAACAAACCTATAAATTCAAAGAGTTGAAGAGGTGTGTTCATATTTGTTCATTGATATGGTAGTTTGTTGCATGTTTCTTTATGGATAATCTATCCTTAGGATTCACACCATTCTTGTGTCTATAATTACATAAAAATTAATCAGCAATTACTATTTAGGGCTTATGCTTTCTATGAAATTCAAATTTCACATGACTACAAAGTAGGCTTAATTTTTCTCTTTTTCCTGTTATCCTTTTTTACAATCTACTAAGTAGATTAGGATTTAGGTTAGCAATTTACTTTTAGTATAATTTTGCAAATATTTATTTTCTTGATTATAAGTGGTTTTCATTTATAATTTTAATCATTGGTTTAGGTTCTTATTAATACCCTTCACAATTTTCATAAATATTGGCAATGTTAAATATGTGAAATACCAAGGTCCTTAGGTAATTCTACTTTATATCTTTTTTTCTGAATCAATTTTTTTATAGAATCCTATAAGATCCAAACTTCTTGATTTATTAATTTATTGTATGTTCCATGTAGAAATATTTCCTTTATTAAACACAAACTTACTTCATCTCCAAGTTTACATCCCTTATATCTTTTCCTTTTAATCTTCATTGTCTTTCTATTTCTAATTAGCTTTCTCTTACTGAGGTTCAATTTATTTTTTATATTAAAAGAAACATGGAAAGGGTTTTGTCCTATAATACAACAACCCAAAGAGCGTATAGTCATTAGGATAGAAAGTAGCAACAAATTAACAACAAACTATGAATATCAAAAATATCAACAACATCTTCAAAAAGGAACTATAATCTCTAGAACCCATATCCAACAATCCATCTATACTATCATAAGTCTTATGAATAGGCCACATAGGGCCTTCCCCAGCAATAGCCATAACTAATCTACTTAAATTTTTAGAGCTAAAAATAGAATCATCATTAAAATTCTTAACATAATGTCAAGTATGACCATTAACAGAAAAAAATAAAAACTAGAAGGGACCCCATCCCCATCAGACTCCTCTAAATTCGTACCCTGATTGTTGTAGAATGTTAGACCAATCTTCTGTCAGGAACTTAAAATTTCCCTTGTAGTTTTTGTCGTCACTTTCATCAAAACCTAGCATATTCTTCTTTAAGAGGAACAAAGATGTGGCGGAGCTATGCATAACTTGTAGATAGAACCTATAGATGCTAGAAATTTTCCTTTCAATCTCGGGCACCTTGGATTTGGTGTTTTCTATCTCATCCATTGTTGTTTTGCACTTGACACTAGTCCCAATCTGTTTGTCATTATAGGTCCTGACAATTTTCAATTTTCTCACATCCTCTTCTTCCAGCACCATGTCATTGTTGAGATCAATGGGCCTAATATTAATACTTTTAGACACATGGGTAGAACTGTTGGCAGTCTTAGAGCTTTCTTCCAATTCCACGCTCACATCCTTTTCATTTTCCTCACTCACATAGCTCTCGTCTTCTTCTTTTTTAGACTCCACCATTTTATTCCTTTTCCCCTTACTAGTAGAGTGGGTAGCTAGCCTATTAGATCTTCTAGGGGTGCTAGTTTCTTCCAAAACCTCATCTTTAGAAATAATCTCTTGTATAGTATATTTAGATTTTTTAATATAGGCTTTCCCATTTTTCTTGATAAGGGGTTTGGCATTCCTTTTATGGTCAACTAAATCTATCACAATGGTAATGTGGGTGGTTTTACATGAACCTTGATGTGAATCAAGTTTTAACACCAAATTTAATACATTTCTTCTTAGTCGGACTAGGGGTGTCTATAATACTAGTAGAGGGAGGGGTGGCCAAATTGGGGGCTTCCTAGACCACAATATGTTTGGATGGATACAATGCAAGTTGTAAGTAAAAGAGACAAAAAATCAGCCCTTGGTGTAAAGGTATATGTTATTTACCCTGGCTCTTAGAACTATCTATCACCTCTTTCACAGAATTCTCCAAAGAATTCAGGAGAAAAAAAGGAAAAGAAATAAGACTGCGATTACAAAAGTGATTAACAAGGGAATATGATAGAAGTAATAAACCATAAACCCACCTTCTAAGGTAACTTATTTCATCACCATGAGGCATACATCATCCCAGATTTCCAAAAGTTGTTCTCTTTCATAGCCTCCATGATGCTTGATAGGACTTTCATCTTCCCATAAAATTGGTTGAGGTTGTTTGTATCTAACATCCAACTCATTTTCTTCCATTTCTTGCTAGTATTATGTAGGTATTTCCCTTTAGCTATCACTTCTTTATTAAATTCAAACTAAATTCCTCCCACAGTAACCCTTTGGTCCACCCATGAAGAAGAACATTGTATGGACATATTCTCATCATATCCATTCATACTTTTAGTAAGCTATGCAACCCCTCCTTCCTTAAATGTGTGCCATATAGTAGCATCATTTTTTAAGTCATCATGCTTGTTGGGTTTGATTCTAACCTTTTCCCCACCCATAATATCACTCTTAGCAATAGTAGGATTCCAAGTCACAGAAAGTTTAAAATTGTCACTATTAGTAGAATGAAAGAAAATCATCATAAATAAGTTGGTGAAATGGGTGCAATTATTAATCTGTGTGCCCTTAATTTACCATTTCCATCTCATGACTGGGAAATCATGTGGAAAACCCATCCCCATAGAAATGATAAATGAGGTGCAGATTACAAGATATTTCCCAAACTTTCTTCTCTTAAAACATATTGAAATACTCTTCGTAATCTTGCAAAAATGGCACCATCTTGTCATACGAGTGTACTATGACATGATCACATGGCACCGTCCAATCCCCATCTTCTACATCATACTACCACTTGGGTACTCAGCCACGTAACCATAAAACTTGTCACAATTTTGTGCTTAGTCATATGTTTCAATTTTTTTTCAAATTAAAATCTTGCCTGCCCCTAGGTAGACCAAAATTGTCCAACCTTTCCCTACGAAGTAACAAATCTATACTCATCAAGATACACTAGTTACCTATAATTTTACTTCCCATGTTCATCAATTTCCAAATTTCTCCCTCCTATTAGGAGAGTTTTCACTTAGTGAGGAATTAAAAATCTATAACAGGTTTCTTTTGGGGATACGTGCCTTGGATAAAAAATATACTACTAGCTTTAGTTAATTGTTTATTTACTCTATTATCTATAGTGGTAATTCCTATTTCATGTGTGCATCTTTGATCAAATTCATTGTTTTTTGGTCGGTTGATTAAAATCTCCTTGTTGTTTTAGGTCTGTGTTCTTCTATTTTACTGTTTTGTACTTGGGATCAGATCCCTTTCCCTAGTAATATAATTAAAAAAATCAAATCTATCACTTTCCAAAAGATAATCCTAAACCTCACCTAATTAAAGGACTTAAAAACTCATGACATTAGATTAGGTTAAGATAAACTTGAAAATATTTTCATATCATTGAGGTGGGTAAATACAACTTATTTGAATGACCCTATAAATTACTTTAATAATTAAACTAACCTTGTCAATACCAAATATAGTCACGACTACAAAGGATTATCACTCCAGTGAGGAGGATACAAGGTTTTCTATAATAATTTAGGATTGGTATCAATCATTTAAAATTGTTATTCCAATTCAATAGAATTATTGCCTAAGTAATAAATTTTTTATACAATCAAGACCAAGAGGTAACTTTAAAAAAAATGATAAGTTCCATCAAAATTATCATCTAATGATAGTCAAAGTAGAAAACTTTTTTTTATGAAGTTAGTAAATGAAAATTCACTTCACCTAAATAATTTGCAAGTTGCCTAATGAACAAGAGAAGACTATTATATTAAATCTAAACATTAAAAAAAAAAATGTTCATGATAAGAAACACTATCAATACATCTCTTAGAGACTATCATAGTGCAATCATGCTAAAAAATTATTTTCTCACTCTCGATCATGATCTAGACAATCATACCAAGAGAATTTTATCATATAAATAAGGATTCTCCATTATTTATTTATTCATGATAAAACCAAAAGAGCTCATATAGTTTGGGGGTGGTGTTTATGGAAAGTGATGATAAAAATAAAAGGAATGTACCACTATAGCTAATGGAAGAATATAATGATATAGATCCATGAATACTTATCATAAGGATGAGAAGAAATATTAAAAGGGATTGACACTAGTATTATCATGAATCTTATAATTTAATATAGGAATCCCTATGGTGAACTTGAGTGAATGGTTGATAGGTAAGGCAGTCAAATTGGGTTTGGTTTCTAATGGAAACACCTAGATTAAGGATACGATCAACTTAATGGAAACCCCAACTCTTCAAAAATTCCTCAAATCTACTCGAAATACCTTCAAATTAGGAGTACATGTATATCAATATTTCCTTGTTGGACTCTCCAAAAATTAGCAAAAATTTTACCAAATTATAACTCTTGATGAAAAATGGTGGAAACGAAGTTCTTGTCTAGGGTTGACATAGTTCATCTAGATATCCTTGGTTTGTTGCTAGATGACTTTGAAGGCTTGTATTCTTTGTTCTCTTTCTTAGAAAAGCTCTTTGTGACTCGTCTAGAAGTGCTTCCTTTACAACAGATGCCTAATTTGAAGAGGGTGACTTCAAGGAGGTTGATTTTGGCTTTGGTTCCAAACCTTTACTCGATTATGCTTAGTAGATACTCTTTGGATTATGGAAATTTTTGATAATTTTCCCATACTAGTGCATTGTATATCCAAATTTTGACACCCATTTTTTGTACTATTTTGGGTTGTGCTTTGTTCTATCTAACTAGTTTCTTGTTCCAGTCTAAGGGTGGTGGGTGATATCATTATACATTCATTGGGTTCTATCATGTATATTTTGGATGGGTTTCATAGATAGAGCAGGGTAAATTTCTCTAGATACATTCAAATGTAATTTTCTACTCTTTTATATAATACAAAGTTTAGTGGATTTGTCACTTTTATTTAAAAAAAACTCACTTAATTATAATATAGATGTTCTAAAGTCTAGTGCACATCATATTCAATGTCCTTGAAGATCCTTCCAAAAATATTGAAAATACTAACCAAAATGAGAGATGTGTGGGGTTTTTCCAAAATAATCTCTAAAATTAAAAAAATTACCTTCTTTCTTTCCTTCATGGTATCAAGATCATACTTTGATACCACTTGAAATGAAAAAAAATTACATAATAGAATAATATGATAGGAAATATGCTAAAAATAATTAATAATAATAGTATTCCACTTCCAGGGCGCAACCTCATAATCCACTTCAATGAGAATATTCCAATAGTATTCAATAAGAATATAATAATAAATATGATAAAATACCTAATCTATACCTCTTATATATACATAATTATGCTTTGGCTACCACTTACGCTAACTTACATACTTACTTATAACCCCTTGGATAACTTGAATACCTATATATGATTAGAATAATGATTAACTTATTTAAGAGTGAAGGTATCCATAAGTTGACATCCATAACCTAGTGCACTCTATAGGGTTTGGGGAATACTTCTAGTCATAGTATCATCTACCAGCTCTAGTTTTCTTCAATTTTAACCTTTTTCTATGTAGAATTTGCATCTATTACCTATGGTCTCTTTCAAATATACACAAGTCCTCTACATGGCCAATGAGTATAGTCTTCAAAGAAAATAAAAAAATGGTCTAGTATAATTATAAAACATAACTTATGGATTTATAAGACCATACAAACCTAATAATTCTAAATACTAACCATATTTAAGGTGTCATGTACTTTTGGGCGTTGATCTATCTTTAAATCAATGTTGATGTTTACAATATAAACCTTGGTGCAGGGGCACCCAATGCTCTACATGCCTCCATGAGGAAAATATCTACAAATGATTTTTTTATGTCAAGGTCTGGTAATAAGGTCCTATGGAGCATTTGTCAATGGTTGAATTCACATAGGAAGTCATGTTGGATCAATTGTCCAAAGTTGCCGAGAAATTGCAAATGTTGTCATGGGATGCAAAATGTTGTCAATAGGTGTCTAGGTTCATGTATTTGTGTATTTGTACATTTATTTGATGTAATAAGGTCGAATCAAGACCATATTAAATTTATTTGAATCTTTTAGGTTCCTTTAGTGATGTTTTGTTAAAATTTGTTAGACGATGTAAAAGTTATTTTGCAACTTGACAATTTTTACATTGTAAAGAAGGTGAAAGGTCTATTTTATAAGGGAAGTTGTAGACTCTTGGAATTCAGTTGGTACATGTTTAAAAATACTCACAAATTTTTAGGCAAGGTTGTTGAAGGAAGATTGGGTTAAAATCTAATAAAACAAGCTCTATTTGTCATTTCCATGTCATTTATGTGGTTGCAGTGTTTTGTACGACCATGTATGGCCTTGTAATGTTATGAAACTAAATAAATTTGATAAATAATCAATTCTTCTTTCATTTCCATCTGGTTTGGTTGAATTCCATGTAGTTGGGACAAAGTTAGATCCATTTTTGTAAAACATGTCTGTTAACCTAGGGTTTGGAGGGTTTGAATGCCAAATTGACGATTTGAGACATATACCACTGTTGGAAAAATCTAAAAATTGGTGAATAGGAGGTTTTTAGGATATTATGAATGACTGTGGTGGTTTCATTATAAATTAATGATTTTTTCATCGATATTGAGGAAGCCCTAGTGAGAATTTCCCATGTTTCTTGGTTTAATTGACCAATTAGAGGAAGGATTTTGAAAAGAGCTGACTTGGGTCTCACCGCAATCTTGAAAATTTTTATTTTCAAATATTTTGAAACCTGTGTAAGCCTTAGGAAAACACATTGATAACATGGAGTGATAAATCCATATGGGTGCTTTGAAAAAGAGGCCTAATTGGACTTAAGCGAAAAATTACTAGTCAATATTTGAGCTTTGTTTTCCAAAACAACCATAGTTGAATATGAGATATGTTAAAATATGGCCAAATGGGTACTCATAAATGCTTTCATAATTGACTGAACATGTCTTTATAGTCATTTATCCTCCAAAAACCCATATTTGAGGGCTATAGGGATTAAAGCCTAGTTGTGAAGCATTCATTATTGAGACTTGTTAGAGGGTTTTTGTTATGGTATGTGATGATTTTTTAATATTTTTATAATGTTGAAGGATCATCTACATCATTAATCGGTCTTTGTTTGAAGCCTCTCCAAAAATTTGTACCAATATAGCATGTTTTGTGGGTCATATATTGTATAGGTGAGGTGAGAGTAAGAATAACCTTCTTGGGATATTGATACCTTGCAAATTGATTAAATTGTGATTGCTATATTTATTTTTCCTACTTTGCATCAATTGGTATAAGAGTGTAGGTTGTTATTGGGAAGAAGAAAATATTTAAGTTGAGAGTACCAGATTGTCAAAATGCGTCCAACACGTAGTGCAACCCTTGCTAAGGAAATAAGGATGATGAGAGAATCTCAAGATGTTGTTTTGGCCAGACTTGCAGCTTTGGAAACAAATCAGAGAAGGATTAGAGTCACTGAAGAGGATTGTGACCAATAGGAAGAGGGTGAGAATAAGAACCCTCCAAGAGAAGCCCATGAGGAAGAGATGGGTCCTTAAGAGGTGAGGTTGGCAAGACTCATAAAGGAAGTCAAAGTAGATGGTTATAAGACTAGAGTAGATCTACCTATGTATGGAGGAAGACTAAATGGAGGAGAGCTCTTGGATTGGATAGGATCCTTGGATAATTACTTTGAATGTGAGGATGTGCAAGAAGACTAAAAGGTGAAGGTGGATAAGTCAATATTGAAGGGGCATGCCCTACTTTGGTGGGATTGTGTTTAGGTTGAAAGGTGGAAGAAAGGGAATCCCAAGATAAATTCTTGGGATAGGATGGTGGAAAAACTCAGGGATAAGTTCCCACCAAGTGACTATAATGTCCATTTATACAAGAGGCTGCAAAACCTAAGGCAAAAAGACTTGGATGTCCAAGCATATATTGAAGAATTTTGCAAGTCAGATATAAGGACTGGACATGAGGAAGATGATGAAGAAAATGTAGCAAGGTATCTTAATGGTTTGAAGTACAAAATCTAGGATGGGATGAGTCTCACCATGCCTAGGATAATGATGGAATGTTACAAATTAGCCATGAAGGCTATAGAAAATTTAAAGAAAAGACAAGAAATACAAGAAAGAGGTAGAGGAAACACTAGTAGAGGAAGAGGTACAAGACAAACCCATGAAGACCAAGAAGATGAAAATAAGAACAAGGACCTAGTTGTTAATAAAGGAGGTGGATTTAGAGGCTTCAAAGGAATATTTGGTGGTGGTAGAGGTCCAAGTTCATTTTTAGGAAGGTGTTATAATTGCAATCAGTTTGTTCATCCAACGTTTAAGTGTCCAGATAAACAATCTTCTACTTCAAGTGGTGGTGACAAAAGAGTTCAATTAGTGTAGGAAGAATACAATAAGAGTGTAAACTCTCTATCTCAACATGCATCTCTAGAAGTTGGGGAAACCTTGATGGTGAGAAGAACACTACTTAAAGTATCCAAAGAGAAGGAGATGACACAAAGAAAGCCACTATTTAGAGAAACTTATAAATACAAAGGAAATGTATGTAAGGTAGTAATAGATTCGAGAAGAACATATAATGTAGTGTCCATTGAAATGGTTGATAAACTAACGTTAGAAAAAATTCCTCATGAAACACCATATAAAGTATCTTGGTTGAATTATGATAAGTCTATTTTGGTGAATGAACAAGCCTTAGTTGAGTTTAGTATTGGTGGATATAAGGATAGCATTTTCTATGATGTTTTTCCTATGAATTATTGTCATTTATTGCTTGGAAGGCCATGACAACTTGATAGACATGCCATATATGATGGAAGAGGTAATACTTATCATATTCAAAAGGATGGTATCACTTTTATACTAACATCATTACGTGAGGATGTTAAGGAGAAGAACAAGGCACCCAAGGTGATAATGTTGGGAAAGAAGGAGTTTATAGAACTTGAGGAAGAAAAACATGGATATTCTATAGTCACTACAAAAGGAGAAGATGATAGGAAAAATGTTTTTGAAAGTGATTCATTTTTAATGAGAAAAGATAATGGTTTGGTGTCAAAACTAGATAAAGACAAGTTCAAGGATGAGTTGCTTGAGGAAGGGAAATATGGGTCAGTGATGGATGATGTGATCTTGATAGGAACAATACCTTGTTCCTCGGTTATAAAAAAGGTCAAGGGGTTTGTATGGTAATAGAGAAAATGAAACCCTTTATAGGTGCATTGTTTATATTTTGATTGGTATTCATTAGTCTTTTAAGGAAATGGAATGGTTTTAGGGTAATCATGTTGATAAGTCAATTAATTATAGATGGTATATTCACTATAAGTTAGAGGTAGCATGGGTAATTATGAGGCACTTAACTTTGGATAGTAAATTCACTACAATTTATTGTATGCATTTTATTTTGTTTAAAAATTTCTACTATAAGACATTAATTTCCTTCACTTATTTTTTGCTTGCCTCTATAGACTATTCTAGTAAGGACCATTGTGAAATCCCTAAGCTCCTCATGTTGAATGAAGGGTTGATTTTACTAATAATGGAGTTTATAAAAGCCCTATCTCCTAATATAGACTCAAAGGGAAAGTTTAGTGTCAGAAAGAAACAAAAACACTTTGTTGTTCATTACTTATGTTGGATAAATATTTTGTAAGTAGTTTTAGACACATCACTTACAAAATTGTGAATTTAGACATAGTGCATGAGATGAAATCTCTCGTCTCAACTAAGGGGAAGCGCCCTTCTTATTGTTGTTGAAATCAACTACAGTCTATTTAGAAATTCAAGCTAAACTAAGGTTGGTATTTTACATATATCTCTTCCTCTTTTTGTAAGAACTATTTCAAATTTCTTAAAACTATCCTTGATGTAAAATTTAAGAACTGGACGATTTCACACTTTATAGTATTAGTTGGAGCAATAAAACCAATAATCTTAGGATTAGCCGAAATAAAAATCCTAAACATATTGGTGAACCATTTAAATAGGAATGTACACAAGCTCACAAACTTATACTCTATCTCATAATAATTAAATAATGAGGCAAAAATGTATTATAGCCCAAAGAATTTTAACATAAAGAAACTTTAGATATCGAACAACAAATAGAACCACAACACAATGACTATGAATTCGTGTTCACGTAACAGTAGATTCTATATTTCAACTTGAAGAATACATCTCAAAGTCTATAATAAATTAGATTAAAGTGTTTCTTTTATAATAGAACAAAACTCACACATGTATTTCCAATAAACTCAAGATAACACTACTCATGTGACATGAAACATAGTATAACAAGATGTATCAACAGAAATTCTAAAATCACACTTGCTCTTTTATTCACTTAAAAATCCACTTGCATAGTAGAAATAAAAGTTTGTATTGTTGCAAAAATTCAATAGAGTCTAATTGCATGCATAAAATATGATTAATTACAATGGGCACTCATATAAATAGGTTAGGAGTTACAAGAAAAAAGTGGGAGCATTGTAACTAACTTTGACTTATTTAACATTGAAAGTCCTAATCTATTTTGACTTTCAATGTGATCACATGAAATTAAATATTTTATTTTTGCATGTAATCTATCAAAACAAAAGTGAATAAGAATATTTACTAAAACGCATGAAAAATATAACTAAGTTTCATGAGAAACTTCTTCATCCTCTTCATTCCTAGACATGAAATTATGAACCCTAAGAATGGACTCGTGTACTTCATCAAAATTTGGACCGTATGTGTTTATTGCAATTGTTGTATCTTGGTGACAACATCAAAGTATCCTATGAGTGCTATTATATTATCTTCATGAATGATTTTTATTTCATCGAAGAAAACCTAATAGCTTATGATCTTATCAATGGAAGCCAATGAGAAATTATTGTCTCCAAGCTCTTTGTGGACCATGAACAAGAACTTAGAGATTTAAATTATCTTTAGAAATCATCTATTGGTCATTACCTATCAACTTGTAGGATATTTCTTCAAAATTGGTAAGAATATCCTACTCCTTTTGTTGACCTATAACTGATTGAATGTTTGAAGATGTTAAGTTGATGACCACCAAGTTGCAAAAAGTTAATGCAAGACATTAAATCAGTAAATGTATTGTATTTTCATTGATGTCAACTTGATATAATCTGATTGGTTATATACAAAGTGTCAAAGACTTAAGAGAACCAAAAAGATAAATTTTAAGCTTTCAGTAATGCATAAAAGATCAGTATTCATAAAGTGACAATAGACACCGACGGACAGTGCACACCGACGGATAGAGAACCCTGAGAGGAAAGTCACAGTGATGCCTAAGAAAGAAACCCAGCAAGCATTACCAATGAGAATAATCACAAGCATTACCAATGGAGAAAACTTCACAGTGATGCCCGACGGACAGACAACACCGACGGAGATTCCCGAGGAGAACTAAAGTGTTGACCGAAGCTAACAAAGAGTTAAACACTGAAAAGAACTGAAGTTCAGAAATGATAAAAGACTTATCTGACAAGAGCTAAAGAAGGAGTTAACTGGTTGTTAATATTGTTTTCATCAAAAATTTAAAAGCCAGAGATAAGAGAAAGATTTAAAGCTATTTTATTCCAGTTTTCAAAGAGAAATCTACGGGATAAAATTGAAGTAAAACTTTAAAGCAAGATTGGCTATAATTGCAGATCACACCAAGAACAAGAAAGTCAAGAACTAAGAAATGGTGAAATCATGTATATAAGGAGACAAGCTAATTCATTGTGAATTAGGGGTGAATAGAGAAAGAAGATGCTGAAGAGAAACTAATGAAGAAAGAAGTCTTCAATCAAACTTAATTAATCAAGTTTAAGAATAGAGCTAATTCTACGGACACCGAGCAACATAGAAGCACAACATCACTGAGAATAAAGAAGTGTAGTAAAGGTATTGAAAAGATACATTGATTAGAAAGGTATTATGAGCTTACAATAGATTTGAAAATCTGCAAAGTATAGTTGTATATGTGAATAGATCATTTATTGTTTCAATTTAACCATTGGATAAAAAAAGTCTCTTAACCGAGCAGGACTTAACAATCCTTTCTATATTGAGATACATCCCAAGGAGTATCAAAAGGTTTGGTTATGAAGATAGCATGAGATGGCAGATACCAATTGACAAACTACACTGGGTTTGGTCATAAAAGGTAGCATAGAGATGCCTGATCTCAAGTGACAAAACATTCTATTTAAATCCTCTAACAAGGTCACACCTAACAGTGTGTTTGTAACCTTTAACAGGGTTGGATCTTCATCGAGATCACTTCGAAAGAGTGAAAATTTTGGGTTACCGGTCCCAAGTGGTTTTTCCCTTAATAGGTTTTCCACGTTAAAAATCCATGTGTCAATGTGTTTATGAGTCATTACTTTAGTGTTTTTCATTACACATAACTAATCTGGATTGATCAGTATACACTAAGTTATTTACTACATTTTAGTACATGAAAGACTACTAATTGGTAAACAGTAACAATAAGGTTTAACAGTGAACTACGAGCAGTAGTTATTTGTTGAGATTATTTCAAGGCATTCATCTTGTAGGACTGAAGATAACTAGAGGCTAATAATTGTGGTAATAATTTTTTGGGTTAATTTATTGGAATATTTTTTAGGCCACTGATTCACACCCCCCCCCTCTCAATTATTCTAACACTTCCACATCTTTAATCAAATCTTCAATGACTTGACCTCTATTAATCATAAGCTCTTAAATCTTTATGTATCTCTCTTTGATTGTTATCAAACCATTCTCACATAGCACATCCAACTTAAAATCTAAAAAATTAAGCAAACCTATTAATCTTTTCCTAGATACTCTAATATTTGAGTGAAATCCTCTAGTATTTGACTCAACTTAGTTTGAATCACTTTCACATTGGTAAAAATTTGGAGAGTTTTCTTCACTAGCTACATACCTTGTTCCATCAATAATCCTTTTCTCTAGCCTTCTCAATTTGTTTAATAGATTATTCATAAATGGAGGAGCCAAAGGATCAAATTATTTGGAAGACTTTGTGATCTTTTGAATCACTGAAATAAGATATGTATTTTATGCATTGAGCTGATATTTATGATTTTTAAACTCATCACAGCTTTACGTCGATAAGGATACAAAAACCTATGCATCGATCTCGATACCATTATGTGTTTGTTTATCTAGCTCCACCCTTGTGATCTTATAATATAAAAGTTGTACCTCTCCCTGATTTTTATCAGCAAGAGGATCTGCTACTTCAACGTACTTCATCTTTCTCTTATCTACAATCATTCTAGACATTATTTTTTATTTTTTTGTAACCTTAGGCTTCACCCACTAAAGTTTCTCAAAATAAAAATCATTAGGTGAAATTTATCTTTTTTTTTCTCTTTGGAGTAACTATACTCAACCGTGGGGAAAGATTGGAATGGACAGTTTGAGTATCTTTACCTATAGTTTGGGAAGGGCTAGAATAAGTTTACACTATAGATGGTGTCTTAATTTGTACTGTAATGAGTATTTTCTCATTTGATAGGGGGGTTGAATTCAAACATAAATCAGTCAAAATTAATTATGGTAGAATCAATCATAGAGATGGACATAGTGGAAAAACTCAGATGAGAAGCATAGGAAAACACATTAGCCATATTATCTTGTGGTGTGTTTAGGATAATTTTAGTAGATGATGAAGAAATTACTTGAATGGAAATGGAAATTGCTACAATATGGACTATTACTGTAGAAAAGGAATATACATCAGTATTGAGAGTGAAAATAGGAATATTTACAAGAGTGGATACCTGAGTAACCTCAACGGGGGTAGATCCTACATCTAATGCAGTTGGGGGTTCTTGTACTTCCTCTTCATTTTCATCCTCCACATTAACTTAATCTTTCCCTTTCTTAGATATTGCCTCTTAGGTCTTATTTTTTGGTTTCTTGATGGTGGTCTTGATTTTAGTCCTAGAGGAGGAAGCATCTTCTCTATTTTATTTTCTCACTTTAGATTTATGCCCAATAGGTCCTACTATTTCATTTTCTAATCCATTCTTGAAATTATTTAGGCTTATACATTTACTTCTTAACCAAGTATTGGATTGGCCAAGATAGGCTAGAACCTATCTAAGATATAAGTACACTCCTTCAGAAACTATTGTATTGGTGGAAGGGGAGAATCTACAAGAGATATCTCTTCAGAATATGGATCAAGTACATCTCCTTCATCAACCATACCTTATAGAATAGTGGCTAAGTCTAGATCAATAATCTGCCCCAATGTGAGATTGTAATAGCCATTCTTCTAAATCCCTCTTCTGTGTGGAGATCAATCCATATGTATTCGACTCAGTGCACATGAGTGAAGACCCTTTTAATTTTATCTTTCATACCTCATTAATCAAATTCTTTACTAATTTTGAACTTCTTTAACTTGATTTCTTGGAGTTTTATTTTCATGGCCTTGGATCTAATTATAGATATCAATGAGTACCTTATGTTGAGAGTATATGAAAAAACCTATCTTATGAGAAATTAATTGTTTAGCATGTACAAAATTTAATTGTCTTCCCAAATCTGTCAAGATGATCTTATCCTTTGGATATCTTGGAAGCATATATAGATGATCATTGAACCAACCTACCCTCATGTATATGAATGTCAAGAACTATAGAAACAAGTACCCATATTCATTAAATTTCTTCTAGGATGCTTAAAAAATTCTTCATTTTCCAATTTTTTGTCAAATGAACACATGAATACACCATAGAAAGAATCTTGAATCCTTTTGTAATGGTTTATACTAGTACCATAGTCAATTTATTATAGTATTTCCACACTGGTACTTTAGATCTATCACCTTCACAAGTGATTCCTATAAATTTCCTAAAAGTTTCAATATACACTAGGTAGGAGTTCATGTAAAATGTAAGAGTAGTAGGAACTTGTGAAAATTTCTCATACAAAGAATCACTAGTCAAATCACCAAACATATCTATTTTGGACCTTTCTTTATAATGGGATCAATTCACCCAAAATATTTTTTGTGCACCTATCTTTATAATGGAGATAAATCTATACATCCATTTTTCAAACACATTTGACTTCTTTAACCCTCTAATACTACTAAGGAGAGTAATTATATCATTGATCTCCTCTTTTAAATCACTCCTATAGAGTGTTATAGGCCATCTAGTTGATATTGTTGTTCTAGATTTTAAATTCCAACAAGTGTTGATTATCTTTCTGCAATCTTCCTCATTCTAATTATATTAGGCTTGAACATTTTCAATTGTGATGTCAACATGTGTAGGTGGGGTAAGGACTTTGAAGATCTTGTTAATAGTTTCTACATCCAACTTCATAGTCACTTTACTATCTCCATCCTTGATGGTTATAGTCTCCTTATCAAAATAGGAAGCACAAACCAAGACAAATTCAAGTTCCAAAACTAACATTGGGAAGGTTGACACTAGATGGACATGGCTCTTGAGGAGTTGTTTCATGCTTGATGTTGTAGATTTCTGAGTTCTCTCAATGAACTCAACAATGTCAACATGTCCAATTTCAATGTATTTTATCTCCTCAATGTTAGAGACCACTAAAGAAGGAGCAATAGTATTCTAGTACTTATGGTACTTGTACTTCATATTCTTCTTTGGAGAAGTAGTTGGGTCTTCATAGAATGAATTAGGATCTATAGTACTGAGATAAAAAGACCAAAATAATAGAACATCAGAATGTGTCACTATAAGATCCATCATATCCCCTAGTGGGTAAAGATATTGCAAAACCAAAGCCTAAGCCTTGATCCATCAAATCTTGAGAAGTGTGTGTGCATAAAATTGACAAGGAAAAGACAAAAAAGACGTGTGTGTAGGGCCATAATTGCAATTTAAGTCTTCAAAAATACCTTTCAATTGAAGTAAAAATATGTTCTTGTAGTTTTAATCAAGCTTAAAATTCCAATTAGAAGGATACATAGTAAGGGAAAAGGCATTATGCAATCGAAATAAAAAGTCTTGATTACATAGTATAAACTTTTGTGATGCAATTGGAACTCAAAGTTACAATTGCATGAAGAAAAGGAGATATCATTGTTGTAATCAAGACTAAAAGTCTCTATCACACAAAATTGCAATATAATCATTCGCAATTAGAACTTAAATTTTTGATTGCAAATATAAACATGTGTTCTCATACATCAGAACTGAAAGTTTTGAGGGAAAATAGTAAACTTTTCAAGGAAGGGTGTAGTTGGGACTTTAATTCCTACCACACATGGTAGTATTATGCCTTCAATGCAATTGAGACTTTAATTCTTGATTACAGTAAAGAGTGAAAGATATCATTGTAGTGAAGAGTGTAGTTGGAACTTAAAGTTTGAAATACACAAGTAATGTGCAAGATAACATCCTTGAAATTTGGACTAAAAGTCCCAATTTCCTAAGATATTGCAAACTTGGAAACATTTTGTTGTCAAAGGTTTGAGTTCTGACTACAAGGGATTTCAACAATCCCTTGCAATTAGGACTCAAACTTCCAATTACAAGGGGTTTGTAAATGTATACAATGTCAATAAGAATTTTTTTTTTGGGTTTAATAAGTCCATCTACATGGCACAAAAACTAGGGTGAGAAATGAAAGCAAAGCCTTGATAATCATAAATTAATTTCACGAAGAACATAAAAACCCATAAAGAACTTACAAGATAAATGACATGAAATAAAACCTAGTTTGAACATGGAAATGAAGAACAAAACTTAGCTAAAAATGGATGATCAAACCTTAAAGAAGAAGCAACAATACATTATATACAAATACCATACCTAAAAATGCATCAATAAATCTGCTCATTAATGGCTCTGTTTGATTATAATAGACGCTTGAAGCTTTGTACAAGTGTTTTGAATGATTTTGAGGAAGAAAAATGATTGAAACAAAACTCAAAATGAGTTTAAATGTAAACAAGGAAGACTTATAAATCAAACCATAATATAGCTCATAAGCATTAAATGCACTACCACTTGTTTTTGATACTTTTAGTCGTGACTACAAGTGCTTTAAACATTTTTTTTGGTGTTGTTTGGGACTTTAGGCTCAAACTACAAATGTAGTTCATTAATTAAAGTCTTATTTTCAAGTATACATGTAAATCACTTGCAATGGAGTGAGAAAGCCCCAAATTTGTAAAACATATGATAAAAACTAACTTCTACAAAGACAAAACTTAACAATATAGAAACCAAAGATTATGACCTTTAAACAACAAATGACATGACAAAAAAAACACTTGAGAGTGTGTATCTTATAGCTCAAAAAAATTTCTTAGAGTACATAGGCTATGATTTGGACAAAAAAATCTTAGGGGTTTTCCTATGATTTCACCAAGATTAAATGAGAGACTAAAACTTAGATACAAGTTCTAACACTAAGGGGGATGAAGATGGCATGGAGTAGGTTAAAGAGGATGATGCAGATGCTTATGTGGAAATTTACTCTCAATGTTCTCAAATGAGGAAGACAACCCCCGAAAAAGGAAGAGTACTAGTAAAAATTAAAAAAACCCCTAAGAAGAAAGACAAAGGGAAAATCTCTTGGTCTTAAGGTTCCTATACTGGTGATGATAATGAGGGGGATAATATGAAAACTATAGGTATGTAAACTTAAAAGATAAGGCTTGTTTTAAAGATAGAAAAAGAAAGTGACGAAGATAAAGGTAAGGACAATGTTGTAGACAAGCAAAATAGTAATAATGAGAGAAGTAGTATGGAGGACTAGGAATCAATACCACCCCTAGTATGCTTAATGATTTTAACTATCTTCTTGTGTGAATATGGAGGATATTTTTAGATGTTATAGGTCTCAATAGAGAGGGGGTTATGTGTCAATTCAAATTTACTAAGTGATTTTTCACGGAAATTAATAAATCAATGTCAAGCTTAGAGAATTGTAGGAAAATATGAACGACAAGAGAATTTTGACTGAGGAAAGGGATAACAACATGTCTAGTGATAGGGAGGTTAAGTCCAAGATATAATAAGTGGATAAGGATATTCTTTATATAAAATATATTCACAAGAAAAGGTTTATGGACCTAAAGTTGAAGATCCATGTCATTAATCAAAACTTGGAAAGACTCATGAAAATGAGCCATTGCATGATCCATAAAAAACTTAGAATTGAGAAGTTAAAGGAGTTGAAAGAGTTGAAAGAGAGTCATTTTTTTTAGTTTTCCTCTATGAAAAAGGGAACAAGGTTCACTGTAACAATGATAGGAGTAAATAGTAACACAAAGTGATCAAAAGGGCCCTAGCTCTCAGACTAGAGACAACAAGAACAAAATATTTGAAGAGGAGAATAATGAGTTTTTGGCTATGGAAAATGCACACAAGAACTTCTAAAAGAAAGAGTTTTAAGGGATAGAAACCTTGAAGATGTAGTTGTGATTCTTGTTGTTGTTGTTTTTTTGGTATTTTAGTCTCTTTTCATTGGATGTAGTTTGGTTACTAGTTGGGTATGCTTTTTTCTTTTCGCAACATTTTGTACTAGGATTTTGGGTCCTTTCAAAACCTATTTTACCCTTTACTCAAAAACATTATTATGATGATGATAAATTATTTTATTAATATTGATTATACATGTTGATTGATTGATTTTATTATGCTTCCACTATTTTTACATATTCCACTTAATAAATAAAGAATCACACTTGACAAGTTCTTGTATTGTTTGGAAAAAAATATGTATAAGAGGAATATGTATTTTAGAGCCTTTTCTCTTTGATTCTTGTCCAACTCTTCTATAAATTTAATCTCTCCTTCCCTCCTCAACTATTTTCTATCCTCCCAGTCATATTGTTAGATGATTCCCCCAAATTATTTTCCAGAATGTTTTTGAAACCATTTTTCCCTTCTTGTTCAAGAAGTAGTTACCAAAAACTATTATGCATCATTTTTAGATTAAAGTTTCCCAAATAATGGTGAATTTTCCACAATAATTTTGCTAACATACATATATGTAATATGTGAATATCCTATATTTTTTTATACTTTCATTTATATTCATTCCTACACATGTGTTTGTTGGAAATGAGTTGAGTAACTGAGAGGGGAGGGGTGAATCAGTTACCACAAAAACAAATCCTTGTCCCTTATATGTCTTAAATAAACTTATCATTGTTGCTCGGTTAACACAGATATTCTACTATCACTCGGTTAACATAGCAATCTTTAAGATATTAACTGTGATTATCCTTTAGTGATTAATTGCATAAACATAAAGCATAAATCAAATAACATGTACACAGATAACACCAAGATGTAACGTGGAAACCCAATTTGGGAAAAACCACCAATTGCAACTAGTTACTATTTTTCACTCTTCTGAAGTGAGCCCTGTTAGGAGCCAACCCTATTAAAGGTTGCAATGCACATTGTTAGGTGTGACCCTATTAGAGGATTTAATCACCCTGTAAGGAGTGGCCTTGTTAGAGGTCTTCAAATACTTCAATGTAGAAATGTCACCTTGTGAGAGGATTTACAAAAGACTGTTAAGTCTACTCTGTAAAGAGATTTTGGATCATTGCTACAATTGTTAGAGAGTAACAATGGATTGACATGTTTGTTGAAGCAACTCTCTCTCTCTCTCTCTCTCTCTCTCTATATATATATATATATATATATATATAAGCCTTGTCAAGATGGCTTGAATAAACTTCCAAATAAATAATAAAACTTAAGTCTGACGGTTGCATATAACCAATTAACCATAAAATGTAAATTGTTGTTAGTCGGTTGACACTAAAAGCATAACTCGGTTAATACTATAATCCTTCAATGCCAAACTATTACTGTAATGCCCGAGTGAACTTGGTTAGAACTGAAAATCACTTTGGTCTTCTTCAATGCCTGAGAGAGATTGACATACACTGACTATGCTCAGTTTAGGTATAGACATTTGTGTAACATCACTATATTTGTGTAAACATCAATGATAATACACAATTGAATAACTGTCATCACCAATCTCCCTCTTTGGCATTGATGGCAACACAACATGTCATAATACAAAGAATTATAGAGCAACAGTAACAAGGATAAAATTATATTAATGTCCTTAGCTTCATTCTAATCCTCATCCATAAAACTCCCTCTGTCTTCACAATCACTGAAATATAGATTTCTCCCTCTTACATCAATCTTTGTTTCTGATAAAATTTTCTCCCTCTGTCATCAATAATCTTTCCTTTAATATATTTTTTTTGGAATGACATCAACAATCTCTCCCTCTTTGACAACCAATGCCAAAGACACCATACAATACATATCCAATGAAGTTTTAATGTACATGTTTGTACTGATTCATATGCAATAAGCTCTGACAACCTGCATCAACATGTTAAATCTGTTATGTAGCTCAGTTGATGCATTACTAATATATCCATTAGTGAGCCTCAGTTTGGGGAATCACCCCTAGCTTTACTCTAAGATACAATAATGCATCCTTAGGTAACGGTTTTGTGAATATGTCTACAATTTTTTATTTAGTATTCACATATTCCAACCTTACTTCCTTGTCCTGAACCAATTCTCTCAAGAAATGATACTTTATTGCAATATGTGTAGTCTTAGTATGCATCACAGGGTTCTTTGAAATGTTAATTGCACTAGTGTTGTCACAGTAGATAATAATTGGTTCTTTGATTTCCTCCTTCATACCTGACAACATCTGTTTGAACCATATGATATTTGAACAATTTATTGATGCAATGATGGTAAGTGAGTTTTGGAGATGTCATGATTAGATATAATTATAGGATGATTAGATATTATGTTGTCATTGATGTCAATTATTGACTTTGTGTTGTTAGTGTGTTACCAAGAATAGTTGTGATGAATAAAGGATTGTGGTGAGTTCATTGGTTGATATCTTTAGGGGGACTTAGGTGTGTCTCTGCATGTCTAATGCATGACCATTATTGTTGAAGTGATCTTATGAGAAAGTTGTGATCAATTGAATTATAATAGTGTAATTTTTAGAACAGTTAATGACATTGATAGCTCATTTGAATGCATTGTCAACTCTTTTTTGTATCTTGTGGCGCGGTCACAGGATATGGTGGTCAATAGTATTCATATGATATAGTTGCAATCACAACTATTTTGAGTGACCGGTGTGTAGGATAGGTGACTAGTGACCAAAGACAGAGTTATTAAGAGGTTATAGTATGTGTGTTCTTGAGTGATAGTTGATGAATTCTTGATCGATGATCAGTGTTAAGGTTTTAGTGGAATCAATTGAGTTATTCATGAGCTGGTGATGTGTCTTCATGATTGGATTTGATGATCTTGCATCACATTTCTTGATGCTATCATGTGTAGAATATTCTTGAGGAAGCTTGTGTTTGGTCAAAATGTGTTTGACTCCTTAACACAACATTCTATGTAAATAATTATATTAGCTGACACAATATTGGAAAAATGTTTTGTACATTTAATTTTTTTATGTGGCGCATTGGGTTTGATCAGGATACTTGAAATTATAATTTAGGGTTAGATCAAGACAGTGAACTTAAAAGTTTAGTATATAATAGATGAAGTTGAAGGTTAAAAGTGTTGATCATGTGTTAAAGAAGTGCAGTGTAATGTGCATGTTACGATCAAGCCAAAGAAGAGTTAGGTATGCTTAGAAGATATTATGTGCTTTAGTGGATCTGATTAAGTAGAGGTAGTGTTGTTCTATAAATCATTCTTTCTATTATTCCCTAACAGTTGCAGCAGGTTAAATCCCTTAACATGGTGGATCCTAACAGATCTTTGTTGTAAATCCTCTAACAAGGTGACACTTTTTCAAGTGTTTAAAGTCCTATAACAAGGCTACTCTTAACAAGGTAAAGGTCCTAACAGGCCTAAGGTAAATCCCTTAACCGGGTAGCACCGAACATTGTTGTTGTAAACTCCTAACAGGGTTAAGATCCTCATAGGTCGTACTTCAGAAGAGTACATCATTTAGTGGGTACTAATCCCAACTATGGTTTTCTCCCTATTTGGGTTTCCATGAGATAAATATGTGTGTCAATTTTGTGGATGGATTTGGATTCTTATGATTTTTTATTTTTTGTTATTAAGGTTAATCTTGTGAATGTTGGTTTAAGTTTTAAGATAGAGAAATTTTGATTATTTGGTAAATTACTAATTCTCTCCCCCCCCCCTCCTCTACATAATCTGACCTCAGAACTAACATTTTTATTTCCTAAAATTCATACTGAAAAAGAGATAACTATTTAAAACACACAGTGGATTGGATTATTAATATAGGGTTAGAGAAACATTTAAATCAAGCATAAAAATAAATATGACTATGTGGTGTGTGCTAGATCCATCAATACCAATTAATTTCGAGAAGCTAACCCCCTTTACCCAGGCCACATCCCCTCCTTTGATCTTTTCAACAACTTATACCATTCAATTTTTCATTAGTACATTAGTACCCAAAATTGTAAACCATATTCCAAATATGCATCATTAGTTTTGTTTCATTTATCATTCAACTAAATGAACAAATACTCATGCTATATAAACATAAGTCAAATTAATAAAAACATTTAACCTACAACCTGATAACATCATAACTTAAGTCAAATTAATCTAAAGATTATTTCATGACATAATAAGTATTATCTCATAATAGTATAAGTTGAAAATGCATAACACGTCATCTAACATACCCACATATCAATTAAGGTCTATGAATGAATGAAACATGATGAATAAAGGCTATAAATAAATTCAATCGCCTAGAAATCAAAACACAAAAGGTCGAGATGTGATATTATCATTCTTTCAATTTTCTTCATTTGTCCAATTTTCTCTTCTAATGTCATCTGACCCAACAAATCCTCAACTTGATCTTCGATAGGTTGTGATCGACCTTTATAACAAACATATTTTACATCTCCCCAATTGCATACAGACACAAATATAAGACATGGTAGCATATCAATTACTTTGAATAAGTAATTGAAGCCCCAAGGTCGAATGGAATTAGCATTAATAAATGATACTTTTTCAAGTAGTGAATTTGGAATTCTCTCAACTATTCAATGGCAGTTGTTGTTTCAAGTCAATAGATAGCCACAATAGAAACTAGTCTTCCAATCTTACATGTGTCACCAAAAATTTAAAATAGATAAAATATTTTGATGAAAATAAACTTGCTCGATTAAATTATCTAATATGATAAGTAGGAGATAGAAATATCTCCTACTTAAGAATGCTTGAGCTGGAGTTGTACTGGGATGGGTGACCTTCCGGGAAGTCTTGATTCTTCACCTATATGAGAATCACCTAGATGAAATGAGTGCTAAGTGCTATTCATTCTCATCAGATATGGGTTCTTGTGAACCACTACTCATGAAACATGGGTCAAAGAGTTTAACTCAAAAACTACACAGTTGATTCCTGATAGCAATATCACAATTCTCTCATATGACCAACACATTGGATCAACCCTACTCCTTCCAATGGAGATGTTAAATTTTTGAATCCTCCTTTGGTCTGAAACAAATTTGTGATTAAAATTATATGAAATAATAATTGAAAGAATCTTGTTCATTAATTTTGAGAGCACTAAAAGAGTATCAGTTCAGACTTCTATAATAATGGTCCCACTTGTTTAAAAATATCTCAATGGATTCAAATATGTGAGTCTTTGATACAGGCTCGTACATCACAACTACCATAACTCAAGTAATTTTGACATAAGTGAGTAGAACGATATTCTCATCAGCTCATCTCTCCAACTTGTTATGGTACCATATAAGAATATATGGAACAAATTCAAATAGAAGTAGACTAATATTACACATGATAATATCATGCTTCTTATTTTTCATTCAAATACATATCACTTATATATGAGTTTAATCTCCTACATTATAGGAACCACTCCCTATGAGTATTTCTAACATTTGAGTACTTATAATCTCTCATATATCTAATAATATATATTATCCTATAACATTCTAATAGAGCACACTAAAAATATCATATTATAACAATAATATTAAGTTGTTTGTCAACAACTTTATAGCTAACTTAAACACATGTTAACATTAATTCCCAACAACTCATACACTTCATGGGTTGTTAGATCAAGGAGATAAACGATGTGCAAGGATTGATACATGGCATAATTCCTCTTGTATGCACAAACAAAATTATAAGGAATATATTACAACTAGACACAGGAAAACCCTCAAAGGGTAGAATGTAGCATACTAGAGTGTTCTATGTATATAACTATTTCATGGGATTTTTTTCTCCTTTAACTTTAGGATTTTGAAAATTATTAAAATGTTTGTAAAACCTTACATTTAAAGTGATGGCAATCCCTTGTTTGATCACTTTAATTCCTTTATAATTTTATTTTAACCAGTTCTCCCTATAATCCCACTTATGTGTTAATATTTAATCGCTTAGTTATTTGTGGCATTTATAGCCCCTTTTTATTTTACACATTTTATTGTTAGTATATTGAGTGTTATTAAGTCATAGTCATGTTATGCATAGAAGATCCTTATTGTATTGTAGCCTACAACATGCCATGTTCTTATTGTGTCATGCATGATGATTTCATCAAGGAGCATTCATGTTAAGCCTTTATACCAAAACTAAAAGCTCGCACTATCGTGTCATGTATCCTTCAAAAGAGGCTATAGTTTCTAACTCTTATGTGCATGCATTGGATCATTATTGTTCAGGTCTACATTTAATATAGTAATTGATAATGAATAGCATATTTATAATAGATAAAAACTTTTAGTGCATTATAGTATCTCTTCATATCAAAAACATGATTGTGGGCCCTCATAAAACTTTCACAATGTATGGAACCCTTATTTATTCAAAAATAAAGTGGTGGGCCCTATTCAAGTGGCATACAAAAATGACATCGTAGGATAAATAGATAGTATACTTCCATAGCATCATATGTTCTCTTTGTATTGCATCTTTGCAAGTGGAATCCTCTCTTGCAATTGCAATGAGAGATGGTAGTAATTATTGACTTATCACCTAAAGGTCCTCCTACCAAAAGAGACCTTTAGATTTTAGGACTCATGGTGAGTGAATAACATGTTGTATTACCACATGTCCATCTTGATAAATGATTCATTCTAATGCTTAAGATTTATTGATGCAAGGAGTGTTAATTACTGTATGATACCATAGGAATACTTGTTTTATTTATAAATGAGTATTTTTTTTACTATGATAAACTTATTGTATTCCATTAGGAATCTAATGTGTAGTTATAGAGCTACCCCCTAGGATTTATAGAACCTAAAGTGTAGGATATATTTATACATCTTTAATTTTCTATAATGTCCTATTAATTTTTTTAATCATAAAAACTCAAGACTTCTTAAAAATTACAGAAAGAATGATGCAGGAGCAGTTAGGGTGTAAGAGAAATCATGCATCACAAAGAAATATTGTCTAGTTTTTCAACAAGGGTTATCTTTGTGCAAGGTTACTATTTTTGGAAATTTTATTTTTTTTCGTGAGTTGTTCATTTGAGAATGGATTATTTCAACTTATTTTATGCATGATCATTTTGCATATATAAGCTCGTCGGTAAAGTTTCATGGTAAGATCAAGTCTGGTTTTGAAGATATTAAATTTTCTATTTTGATGGGGTGGTACAAAAACTTTGAACTCAGTTTTGAAGGACTTTGAGGCTCTGAAAGGGGGTCAAAATTTTATCAACTAGTGCTTTGCAAGCCCAAGGTTGTAGAGCGCTTCAAGATATTTTTTAAATGGGGTTATAATAGCCAATTGACTCAACGATTCACAAGTTATAGCTTTTGAAATTTGATCCATCAGGACTCAAGTTTCAAAACAAAAAGTTTTAGATTATTGTAATGAAAATGCTCATGTTTCTATAGCATGTTATTTATCTGAATATCGTAATGTCATTTCATTGAAGATAATAGAAAGCAAGTGTTATGTTCTTTCCATTATTTTGTTCTTGTAATTTTCTATGTATTTCCTTGTTATGTTGAGTGTGTTTGGTTGAATAAGGGAAGTACCCTTCATCAAGTGGTATTAAAGTAGAATTTATGAGTGTATGGATAGATTGATGAACATGAGTCATTTTGAACCAAGACTGTGGTTTTGCATTTGAGAGATAAGTGTATAAAATATCTCTTTGATGCAACCAATGTAGAAGAGTTGCAAGTGTGAAAAAAGAGGGTTTTAGATACCTCCAAAGAAAAGTGCAAGTACTACAAGAAGAGTTGTGTAGAGGAGCTGATATTAGGGAAAGAGATGAAAGTGAAGATAAATCTGAAGAGGAAGGAAATTTTGAAAAGGAACAAGAAATGACTAGAGAACCTGACAAGGCTAGGTTTTTAAGGGTCATTTCCAAGATTAGAAAGAGACCAAAGATTGAAGTTTCAAAATTTTCTAGATATCTTAATCCAGAAGAGTTGATTGATTGGATCAATGATATAGAATACTATTTTGAGTATGAAGAAGTAGAAGAGCCTGAGAGGGTCAGATTCGCAAAGGCGAAGATGAAAGGTCATGCTAAAATTTGGTGGAAGGAGGCTAAGTTGGAGAGAAATAGAAGAGGGGAGGAGAAGATAACAAGATGGGATCAGATGGTGGAAAAATTGAAGATATAATTTATTCCTATTGACTATGAGGTTGATTTTCTAAAGAAAATACAGGGGTTGAAGAAAGCGGGAAAATATTTCCAGGAGTATATAGAAGAGTTCTATCGATTCTTTATTAGAACAGGTCATTGAGAAGCCAAAAAGGAGAAGAATGTTTGTTACATAAATATGTTGAGGATTAGAATTCAAGAAGAGTTGATAAAGGTAATAATGTATACCATTGAATATTCCTATCAATTTTATTTGAAGGTAGAATAAAAATTGAACAAGAATTTTGAGAGAAAATAAACTGGAAGATGTCATGATGGAAAGCCTAGTGGATGGTCTTATGGAGGCAAAAATAAAGATCAAAAGAGGAATGGTGACTCTATTAGAAGTCATAAATGGAGGGGTAATCATTTTTATCACCCTTGCGATCAAAATAATAGAGATCAAAGAGGAAGAGGAAGAGGGAAAGGACCAAGAAGAGGAGGTTTTCATGGGACGTGTTTCCATTGCATAGAAGAAGGACATAGAGCTTATCACTGTCCCCAACATAAAGGGACAAAAAATAGAAGAACAAAAAACAAGGAAAACATTTCTCATCTATATGAAGATGTTGATTTGTCAGATTCTAAAGATGCTTAAAGATGAGAGGTCCTTGTTACTGGAAGAGCCTTGCTAAATAATGAGATGGACCCTGAGAAAAGGAAGAATTTGTTTTGCACAAGGTGAAAGTGCAATGGTAAAGTTTGCAATGTAATTATTATTAGTGGTAGTACTAATAACCTTGTTTTAGAGTAAATGGTTGATAAATTGAATTTAGAGAGAACAAAGCATCTAAATCCCTACCAGATTTCTTGGTTGCAGAAGGATCACAATGTTTTGGTCAATGAACAATGCTTGGTAAATTTCAAAATTGGAAACTATTATGGTGACGTATTGTGTGATATTAATCCACCAATGCATGTTTTTAATCTATCTTTAGGGAAGCCATGGAAATGTGATTGTCATGCAGTACATGATAGGTATGCAAATACCTATTCTTTGACAAAGGATGGAGTCTAAAACGAGATGAAGCCATTGAAGGAAACAGAGGAAAAGTTATGTAGTAATACAAGAATATGTTTAATTCATGGAAGGAAGTTTCTAGAAGGCTTAAAGCATGAAGTATGTGTTTTTCTTTAATTCCAATATTTTATAAAGATGAAGTAGAAGATGCACCTATGAAAGTTGCATATTTATTGGATGAGTTTCAGGATATTGTTTCGAATAATATACTTGATGTATTTCCACCAATAAGAAATATTAGTCATCAAATGGGCTTGATTCCTGGAGCCATTTTTCTGAATAAGGAATCCCATAGAATGACTCCAACATAGAGTGAATGGTTGAATAAACAAGTGCAAGAGTTGTTGTAGAAGGGGTTAATTCAAGAGAGTTTGATCCCATGTGGTGTACTAGAAGTACTAGCACCAAATAAAAATGGATAATGGAGGATGTGTAAAGATTCTATGGCTATCAATAAGATTACTATCAAATATAGGTTTTCCTTTCCAAGGGTGGATGACATTATGGATTGCTTGACTATAGCTGAGTAAGATAGATATGAAGAGTGGATATCACCAAATCTATATTAGAGAAGGAAATTAATGGAAGATGGACTTCAAGACAAATGAGGGCTTGTAGGAGTGGTTAGTCATGCCTTTTGGGCTAACCAATGCAATGATCACATTCATGTTTCTCATGGACGAGGTATAGAAATAATTTATGAGTAAGTATGTTATTGTTTACTTGGATGATATTTTGATCTTCAGTAAGACATTGGAGGATCATATAATACATATTAATAGGGTATTTGAGAAATTAAGGGAAGAGAAGTTGTTCATTAACCTAAAGAAGAAAAAACTGTGAAGCAGTTAGTGTACCTAGGATTTGTTTTCTCAACAGATGGTCTTAAAATGGACTCAGAGAAATTAAAGGCTATCCTTGAATGGCCTAATCCTAGGAGTGTTATCGAGGTATGATTTTTCCATGGTTTGAAAATATTTTAAAAACAAATTGAAAATTTTAGTAGTATCTGTGGACCCTTAATTGAAACCTTGAGAGAAGATATAAAAGAGTTTAAGTGGACTACAAGAGTAGAAAAGAGTTTTGATTTGTTGAAAAGAAAATTTATAGAGAATGATATTTTATCACTTCCATATTTTAATATGGTATTTCAAGTAAACTGTGATGCTAGTGACAATGACATGGGAGATGTTCTGAGCCAAGAAGGTAAACCCATTGCTTATTTTAGTGATAATTTGAATGATGCCAAAAGAAAATATTTTGTTTATGATAAGGAGTTTTATGTTATAGTTTATACATTGAGGAAGTGGAGACATTATCTTTTTTCTAAAGAATTTGTTTTGTTTACTGATCATCAAGATTTATAGTATTTTAATAGCCAAATAAAGTTGAATCAAAGGCATTTAAAATGGGTTGAGTTTTTGCAGAGTTACACTTTTTTCTTGAAGCAAAGAAGTGGGAAGTCTAATAGGGTTGTAGATGCCCTGAGTAGGAGGCAAAATTTATTGACAAAGATGCAGATTGAATTTGTTGGGTTCCAAGAACTCAACTAGACTGCGATGCTAGTGGCAATAACATGGGAGATGTTTTGAGTCAGGAAGGTAAACCCATTGCTTATTTTAGTGATAATTTGAATGATGCAAAAAGAAAATATTTTGTTTATGATCAGGACTTTTATGTTATAGTTCATTCATTGAGGAAGTGGAGACATTATCTTTTTCCTAAAGAGTTAGTTTTTTTTACTGGTCATCAAGATTTATAGTATTTGAATAGCCAAATAAAGTTGAATCAAAGGCATTTAAAATTGGTTGAGTTTTTGCAGAGTTACACTTTTTTCTTGAAGCAAAAAAGTGGGGAGACTAATAGGGTTGCATATGCCCTGAGTAGGAGGAACAAATTATTGATAGAGATGCAGATTGAATTTTTTGGGTTCCAAGAACTCAAGAGTTTGTATCATGAGGATCCTGATTTTGGCGAGGCCTAGAGAGCTTGCACATAAACTATTAGTCCAGATAGGACCAGATGGCAGGATTTTCTAATCCCAAATGGAATTTTAATCAAAGGGAGAAAGTTGTGCATTCCAAAGAGTTATATGAGGGATAACCTAATCAAAGAGAAGCATAGTGGAGAATTGGCTGAGCACTTGGGTCGAGATAAAACTATTTCTCTAGTTAGTGAGCATTATTATTGGCCAAAATTGCAACAAGATGTTAAGAAGTTTGTCCAGATTTGTAAAATATGTCAGATGGAAAAGGAACCAGGAAGAATATAGGGTTATATCATCCATTACTTGTACTAGACAGGCCATGGAAGGATATTAGTATTGAATTTTTTCTTGGTTTACCAAGGAATCAAAGAGGGCATGATTACATTTTTGTGGTGGTAGATAGGTTCTCAAAGATGGCACATTTCATTCCTTGCATAAATATTAATGACAGTGTTCATGTACCATAATTACTTTTTTAGAGAATTGGTTAGACTACATGGCCTACCAAAGAGCATAGTTTACAATTAAGACACTAAGTTTTTTGTGTATTTTTGGAGCACATTGTGGAAAAAGATGAAGAAAAATTTTAAGTCTAGCTCACCACACCATCCACAAACTTATGGGAAGACAGAAGTGGTTAATAGAAGTTTGGTAAACCTGTGTAGATTCTTAGTAGGAGATAAACCAAAGGGGCGGAATTTTATTTTACAACAAGAAGAATTTGAATACAATAATTTTTTCAATAGGAGCACTGGAAAATCACCATTCCATATTATAGATGGAACTAGCCCTAGAAATGCTTTAGAATTAAGGAAGTTGGAAAGTTTTGAAAAGGGTAGTTCTAAAGTTGAAGACTTTGCAGAACACTTGAAGAATTTTCATGAAGAGGTGAGGAAGCATATTATTAAAATAAATATTTAGTAAAAGGCTAAGAAAGATCAGAAAATGAGACATAAGGAATTTCATATTAGAGATGAAGTTATGGTTCATTTGAGAAAGGAGAGATATCTAGTGGGAACATACAATAAGTTGAAGATGAATAAATTAAGATTATGCAAAATCCTAAAGAAGCATGATTCAAGAAATGCTTATGAAGTAGAGTTTCCCAATGAACTCAATATTTCACCTGTGTTTAGTATTTCAGATTGGACAGAGAATTGTGAAGGTAGTATGGAAGATGAAATAGAAGAAGCACAGTGGAATATTTTGACACATACTTCAGGTACAAAAGATATAGATGATATCTTTGATAGGTGTGTGGGTAGAACCACAAGAAACAGGCAATATGAAGAGTACTTGGTCAAATGGAAAGGATAACATGTTGAAGACTCATCATGGCTATCAAAGGAAGAGTTTGACCACCTTGTTTTTTCTCTAAACCCCTTATATGTGAAAAGTTCACTTCTCAAGTTACCCCTGGTGACTGATGCAGGAGCATCCAAGGTGTAAGAGAAAACTTGCATCACCCAAAAATATTATCTAGTTTTTCAATAGGGGCTATCTATTGGTAGGGTTACTATTTTTGGAAAATTTACTATTTTTAGTAAATTGTTCATTTGAGCACGGATTTTTCCAATTTCTTCCCAGGATGATCATTTTGGATATATAAGCCTACTGGTAAAGTTTCATGGTAAGATCAAGTCTATTTTTGAAGATATTAAATTTTTTGTTTTGGCAAGGTGGTATAAGGGGGTCAAAATTTGATTGGATAGTGCTTCGTGAGCCTATGGCTATAGATCTCTTTGAGAGGTTTTAAAAATGGGGTTATAATAGCCAATTGAATCAACGGTTCAAGAGTTATGGCTTTTAGAAGTTGAACCATCAGGACTCAAGTTTCAAAACAAAAGGAAGAGGGAAAATAATCACTTAAGGTGGAAAATCAAACCAATGGGCGCCAAAAATGAGAAAATTTCACTCTCTATATTATTCTAAGGTGGTTAATTGTTCTTCTTATATAGAGAAGAAGGGGGGTTTTAGGGCTTACTTCTAGAAGTGTAGATTGTGGCTCTATCTTGTAGATTATTGTAATGAAAATGCACATGTGGTTGTATCATGTTATTTTTCTAAATATTGCAATGTCATTTCATTGAAGATAATAGAAAGAAAGCGTTATGTTCTTTCCATTGTTTTTTTCTTGCAATTGTCTATTTATTTCCTTGTTCTATTGAGTGTGCTTGGTTGAATAAGGAGAGTACCCTTCATCAAGTGGTATCAAAGAAAAATTTCCTAAGTGTGTAGATAGATCATTCAAGATGACACAGTTTGGACAAGGACTGTGGTTGTGGGTTTGAGAGATAAGTGTAGAAAATGCCTCCACAAAGAAGCCATGGTGGAAGAGTTGTGGGTGTGACAAAGAGGGTTTTAGATCCCTCCAGAGACAAGTGCAAGCACTATAAGAGGATTTCCGTAGAGGAGATTATATTGGGGAAAGAGATGTAAGTGATAATGAATCTAAAAAGGAAGAACAATTTGAAGAGGAACAAGAAATGGCAAGAGATCTTTGCGAGGCTAGGTTTTTAAGGGTCATTTCCAAGATTAGAAGAGATCAAAGATTGAAATTTCAACATTTTCTAGAAATCTTAATCTAGAAGAGTTGATTGATTGGATCAATGATATAGAAGATTATTTTGAGTATGGAGAAGTAGAAGACCCTAAGAGGGTCATATTTGAAAAGGCCAAGCTAAAAGGTCATGCTAAAATTTGATGGAAGGAGGTTCAGTTGGAGAGAAATAGAAGAGGGAAGGATAAAATAACAAGATGGGATCGGATGGTGGAAAAATTAAAGAGAATATTTATTCCTATTGACTATGAGCTTGATTTTCTTAATAAAATGCAAGGTTTGAATCAAGTGGGAAAATATGTCTAGGAGTATACAGAAGACTTCTTTCAATTCCTTACTAGAATGGTTTGTTTTGAAGCCAAAAAGGAGAAGGTTGCTTGTTTCATAAATTTTTTGAGGTTGAGTATTCAAGAAAAATTGGTAATGGTAATAATGTCTACAATTGAATTTGAATATCAATTTTCTTTGAAGGTAGAAAAAAAATTGAACAAGAAGTTTGAGAGAGAAAAAAATGGAAGAGGTCATGGTTGAAAGCCTAGTGAATGGTCTTATAGAGGTTGAAATGAATATTAGAAGAATGGTGACTCTAGTAGCAGTCAAAATAAAAGGGGAAATAATTTCTATCACCCTCACAATCAAAATAACACATATCAAAGAGGAAGAGGAAGATGTGATATTTATGAGCAATGCCTTATAAAGTTAAAAATTGGAAACTATCATGATGTGATATTGTGTGATATTATGCCAATGGATGTTTGTCATTGTTTTAGGGAGACCATGACAATTTGATCACCATGCAATACATAATGGGTATGCAAATACCTATTCTTTTCCAAAGGATGGAGTCCAACACAAGCTAAAGCCATTGAAGGAAACAAAGGAAAATGTATCGAGTAATGCAAGAATATATTTAGTTGATGGAAGGAAGCTTCTAGAAGGCATGAAGCATGAACACATATGTTTTTTCTTTAATTCCAAGAGTTGATAAAGATGAAGTAGAACATGTACCTGTGGAAGTTGTAGATTTGTTATATGAGTTTCAAGATATTGTATCTGATAATGTACCTAATGGATTGTCACCAATAAGAAAGATTAGTCATCAAATAGAATTGATTCATGGAGCCAGTTTTCTGAATAAGGAATCCCATAGAATGTCTCCAACAAAGAGCAAAGAATTGAATAGATAAGTGCAAGAGTTGTTATAGAAGGGGTTGATTCAAGAGAGTTTGAGCCCATGTATTGTACGAGTAGTAATAGCACCAAATAAAAATGGAGGATGGAGGATGTGTACATATTCTTGAGCTATCAATAAGATTACTATCAAGTATAGGGTTCCCTTGCCAAGGATGGATGCCATCATGGATTTCTTGAGTGGAGTTGAGTACTTCACAAAGATAGATTTGAAGAGTGGATATCACCAAATCAGGATTAGAGAAGGAGATGAATGGAAGACATCCTTTAAGACAAAGGAGGACTTTTATGAGTGGTTATTCATGCCTTTTGGGCTAACCAATACACTGAGAACATTCATGCGACTCATGAACAAGGTTTAGAAATAATTTTTGAGTAAGTTTTTTATTGTTAACTTGGATGATATTTTGATATTTACTAAGACATTAGAGGAGCATATAATACATATTTTTACGGTCTTTGAGAATTTAAGGGAAGAAAATTTGTTGATTAACATGAAGAAGTGTAGTTTTGTTAAGGATTTAGAGTACCTGGATTTGTTGTCTCAGCAAACAGTCTTAAAATGGACAAAGAGAAAGTAAAGGCTATCCTTGAATGGCTTACTCCAATGAGTGATATTGAGGTAAGATATTTCCATGGTTTGGATAGATTTTATAGAAATTTTATCAAAAAATTGAGTAGTATCTATGGACCCTTAATTGAAACCATGAGAGGGGATAGAAAAGAGTTTAAGTGGACTACATGAGCAGAAAATAACTTTGATTTATTGAAAAGAAAATTTATAGAGCATACTTTTTTGACACTTCAAGATTTTAAAAAGGCATTTCAAGTCTATTGTAATGCAAGTGGCTATGTCATTGAAGTTGTTTTGAGTCAAGAAGGTAAGCCCATTACTTATTTTACCAAGAAGTTGAATGATGCCAAAAGAAAAAATTGTATTTATGAAGAGTAATTTTATGCTATAGTTCATGCATTGAGGAAGTGGAGACATTATATTTTCCCTTAAGAGTTTGTTGTGTTTACTGATCATCAAGCTCTATGGTATTTGAATAGCCAAGGAAAGTTGAATCAAATGCATTTAAAATGAGTTGAGTTTTTGTAGAGTTGCACTTTTTTCTTGAAGCACAGAAGTGGGAAGTCTAATAGGGTTGTAGATTCCCCAAGAAGGAGTTAGAATTTGTTGACAGAGATGTTGATTAAATTTTTTGGATTCTAAGAACTCAAGATTTTGTATCCTGAGGATCTTGATTTGGCAAGGCCTAGAGAGATTGCATAGAACCTGATACTCTATATAGGACTAGATAGATGGATTTTATAATCCAAGATGAAATTTTATTCAAAGGGATCCAATAGTGCATTCTAAAGAGTTCAATGAGGGAAAAACTAATCAAAGAGAAGCATAGTGGAGGATTAGTTGGGCACTTTTCTTCAGATAAAACCATTTCTCAAGTTAGTGAACAATATTATTAGCCACAATTACAAAAAGATGTTAAGAAGTGTGTGCAGAGTTATATAATATTTCACATGGAAAAAGGAACCAGGTAGAATATAAGGTTATATCGATTGTTACCTATACCAAATATGAATATGGACTTTGTTCTTGGTTTACCAAGGAATCAAAGAGGGCATGATTCCATTTTCCAGCAGTAGAAAATTTCTCAAAGATGGCACATTTCATTCCTTATAGAAAGACTAATGATGATGTTCATGTGGCAGAATTATTTTTCAGAGAAGTGGTGAGACTACATCGTCTACCAAAGAGCATATTTTTAGATGGAGACACTAAGTTTGTTGGGTATTTTTGGAGGACATTCTGGAAAAGTCATGAAAGTTTGTTAGAATAACTGAGAGGGGGGGTGAATTAGTGGCCTCAATAATTAATCCAATAAATCAACCCAAAAAATTTATACCAAATATATAAACTTCTAGTTATCTTCAGTCCTGCAAGATGTATGCCTTTAAATAATCTTATCAAATAACTACTACTCAGAGTTTACTGCTACTTAGAGTTTACTGTTAATCCTTTTTCTTAAGCTTTACCAAATAGCAATCTTGTCTTTACCAAAATACAGTAAATAACTTAGTGTTACTGACCAATCCTGTTTTGGTAATGTGTAAAGAAAAACATCAAAGCAATGAACCATATACACATTTGATACATGGATTTTTAACGTTGAAACCTTGTTAGGGGAAAAACCACTTGGGACTGCTAACCCAAAAGTTTCACTCTTCTGAAGTGAGCTCGGTGAAGATCCAACCCTATTAAGTGAGACCTTGTTAGAGGATTTAAATTTTATAGTTTTTTACTTGATATCTGGCATTCACTATGCTATCTTCATGAAAAACCTTTTGATACTCGTTGGGATGTATCTCAATATATAAAGGATTGTTAAATCCCACTCTGTTAAGAGATTTTATGAATTAATGGTTAAAATGAAATAGTATATGATCTATTCATAAATACAACTTAATCTTGTAGATGATCAGATCTATTGTAAGCTCATAATACCTTTCTGATAAATGTTTCTCTTCTGTTCATTTTCTCCACTTCTTTTTGCTCGGTGAATGTTGTTGTTTCTCTATAGTTTGGTGTCCATAGAAATCTTAGCTATGTTCTTCAGCTTATTTGATCAGGTCTGTATGAAGACTTCGTATCTTCAACAGTATTCTCTTCAGCATCCTCTTCTATTCTCCCCCTCATTCTTATGAATTAATTTGTCTCCTTTATAGACATGATTTCACCATTTCTAAGTCCTTGTCTTTCTTGTTCTTGACATGATCCACAAATCTCACCATTCTTTCTTTAAAGCATTCTTTAGTTTTATCCCACAAATTTATCCTTGACAACTAGAATAAAACTATCTTTAAATCTCTAGCTTATCTTTAGCTTTTAACAGGTCGATGAAAGAAATGTAATCAATCAGTTAAATCCATGTTTAGTTCCTACCAGCTAAGTATTTTTTCATTTTTGAACTTCAGTTCTAATGGGTGTTTAACTCCTTGTTTTCTCGGTCTTGACTTTAGTTGTCCTCAGGTATCTCTATCCGTCAAGGTTGTCTATCCATCAGGAAACACTATGACTTTCAGTTCTACTCAGGTATCACTTTGGTTCTGCTCGGTAATGCTTGCTCAGGTATCATTGTGACTTTTCTCAGGGTTCTCTATCCATCGGTGTGCACTATCCACCGATGTTTGTTGTCACTTGGTGTATACTAAACTTTTATGCATTACTGATAACATAACCTTTATCTCTTTTGTTCTTTGAATTTTTTGACAATATGTATATGACCAATCCAATTATATCAAGTTGACATCAATGAAAATATAATACATTAACTGATTTAATGTCTTGCATTAACTTTATGCAGCTCGGTGATCAACTTAATATCTTCAAACATTCAATCAGTTATAGTTCATCAATCTCTCCCTTTGGCATTGATGGAAACATACTACATAATACTGATACAATATTAAATATATCAGTTGTAGTTCATCAATTACTACTAAACTTATTTTTCTATAACCAATGCAAATTTTTGACTCTTGGTAAGCTCTTCTAGCTTAGATTTGACTCTTGCAGAGTACTTTCTTCATTATTTATTCCCTTCACTGGATAGATGTATAAACTTCTAATTTTGTCTCTCCCTTTGTTATAGAATCTCTTATCTGATGTTTTCTCTCCCTTTGATTGTTCCTTTCCTTGATGGGTATCTCTTTTTCCTTTGACAACAATATATTTCTCTCCATATTCATTAATTACATCTCTCCCTTTGAATACTTATGATAGATATTTCATATGGATATAATCTCACCCTTAAGTCATCTCTTTCTTTGGATACTTCTCTCCCTTTAGTAATCTCTCCCTTTAAAAACAATGCCAAACTAAATTTCTTTCTTTTTATAATATATTCCTTGAATTTTCCTTTCTATCAGCAATACAATAACCTTGGTTTTCGGTGTAAATAAGTGCCTTTCTGTGTACTGATATATCTTTTTAGTCCATCTCTTTCTTGTATCAACATGAATGATCTGATGCAGCCTCCTAGTCAGCTTAGTGACCAATAAACAAGGGTCAGACCCTAGTCTCTTCCTCAGGTACTCAAATGTATCTTTAGGTAATGGCTTTGCGAATATGTCTGCTAATTATTCCTTGGATTGCACATATTCCAGTATCACCTCTTTCTCTTACAGTTGTTCTCTTAAGTAATGATACTTTATAGCAGTATGCTTAGTCTTAGCATGCATGACAGGGTTCTTTGATATGTTTATTGCAACGGTATTGTCACAATAGATAATCAATGGTTCAAGAATTTTCATTTTCATACCTTCTAGTAATTTCTTGATCCATACAATGTTAGAGCAATTTGTAGCACCACCCACATATTCTTCTTCTGCAGTAGATTGTGAGATGCATCCTTGCTTCTTACTTATCCATGTGACAAGTCTATCACCCATAAAGAATGCTCCTCCTATTGTGCTCTTTCTATCATCTAAGTTTCCAGCCCAATCAACATCTGTATAGACTTGAAGCTCATTTTTTCCTTCTCTTTTATACAATAAGCCATAGTCTTCGATATTCTTTAGATATCTCAGAACTCTTTTGAAAAAATTCATGTGTGATTCCTTGCGATTAGCAGAGAATCTTGCAACTATTCCAACTACATGTGCTATATTTGGTCTAGTATGAACAAAATACATGAGTTTTCCAATCATTGATCTATATAGGGTCTGCTTTACCTCGGTTGACTTGTCTTCCTTTTTCATCTTGCATCCAGTTTCCATAGGTATTCCAATTGGATTGGAATCTTTCATTTGGAATATCTTAAGCACTTCCTTGATGTATTTGGATTGTGTGATATAGATGCATGCACCCTGTTGAAGAATTTGTAGACCAAGAAAGAATTTGATCGCCCCAGACATTGACATCTCAAACTCTTTGATCATTTCATTAGAAAATTATTTTCATAACATATCATTACCACCAAATATGATATCATCAACAAATATTTCATCAATCAGAATATTATCATCAATATCTTCTTTTAAATACATATAACTATTTTCACTTGTTCTTACAAATCCAATACTTATGAGATAGGAGTGAAGACTTTCATACAATAATCTAGGTGCATGTTTCAATCCATAAAAGGCTTTGTGTATTCTACAAACCATGTTTCTCTTGTTAGGATCAACAAACCCTTCTGGTTGTTCAATGTATACCTCTTCTTCTAATATTACATTCAAGAATGTAGACTTGACATCCATTTGGTATACCTTGAATCCTTTGTATGAAGCATAAGAAAGTAGAATTATGACTCCTTCTAGTCTAGAAATGAGTGCAAAGGTTTCTCCATATTCAATACCTTCTTCGTGTGCATACCCCTTGCATACTAATCTTGCTTTGTTCCTTGTGACTTCTCCATTCTCATTCAGCTTGTTCCTAAATATCCATTTGGTACCAATGACATTTTTGTCATATATTCTAGGTACTAATGTCCATGTTTTGTTCTTCTCAATCTTTTCTATCTCTTCATTCATAGCACTGACCCATTATTCATTTTCAAGTGCACTATAAACAGATTTAGGCTGAAAATCACAAATTAAATGTAATGCCCAAAAAAAACGCAATAATTTTTTTTAAAAAAAATACAAATATAACATACCATTTTAACTGCATCCCCAAATTTATGATTCTACTAATTATAATATTTACCAATAACACAGAGAGGAAATGGAGCAACTTCAAACAATATTCTTTCATAGTATTCAAATGAAAATCATAAGAAGATGTTGCATACCTGAGTTTTCTCTTCCTTGCCTATGTATCATATTCTCCTTGCCTCTCAATTTCCTGCATCTTTATAAATTTCTACACAACTAGATGCATGATGTTAAAAATTCATTTCTGATTACATGATCATTAGATAAGCTACAAAAATATCATAACGAAATTAATCATAAGCTATTTCAAACTAGTTTCATAAAGAGATGTAATCAATACAAAAATATTGGTAAGGGGTGGCAAGAACAAGGGAAAACTTAAGAGTAAAGACCTAAAGGCCAGACCTAATGCCTCGAGGGCTCATCGCAGATGGCCTTGCCTACGTAACTCACAGAGACATCATAGTTCGTCTCTTGGATCTCGAACCAAGAATACAAGTCCAAAAAAAATCATTACAAAAAAATAAACACAAACGTTAACATCAAACCCAAGGGTGACATAATGAGATCCAAGATTAA
>MU225808.1:2711950-2744139 GCA_018584345.1 Thuja plicata | reverse complement strand
AAAACATATGCTAACTAGGTTCTTGAAGCATTAAGGTAATGTACTTACCTTCTCATCGCTCGAATTACTTTATTCCACTCACTTCTCCAATTATTTTTCCATGGTAGGGTCAGTGAGGCACTACATTAAACATCTAGTGTTCATTGACTTACTTCTTGTTCTCATTCCATCCTTTTTGTCTCCTATCATCTAGTTCTGTGGATGGTGCCTTTTGACATAATTGGCAAGTACTAGTTCAACTCTTTGTTCATCATTCTTATCATCATCTTGACCTTCATTTTGATCTTCATCGCTCGGCATATCATTGAGAGCAATTTCCTAATTTTCGGTGTTAGCAGCCTAATGCTCGGGTGCATTGTTATGTCACTCAGGAGAAATACATTTTTTCTCGAGTAGAGTGTCAGGTTCTTCACTATAGACAAACCTGTTGTAGCCTTCTGGTTCTTTTCTACTTTCCTTATCATTTTTCTCAGCAAATTCATCTACTTTGACATTTGCAATTTCAATTATTTTGTTAGAGGATTTGTTAAGACATTTATAAGCCTTGCTTTTGGTAGAACACCCTCAAAATATTCCTTCTTCACCTTTGGAGTCAAGATTTCCATTTCTATCATCTTTCAAAATATAATATTGACTTCCAAAAATTCTAAAGCAGCTTATATTGGGTGTATGTACATACCATAGCTCATAAGGTGTCTTATTGGTGTCTTTCTTTAGTTGAACTCTGTTCAATGTGTAGACAACAGTAGTAAAAACTTCCCTCCATAATGTTTGAGTGATGCCTTTCTCAATCATCAGTGTTCTGGCACAATCAACGATGGATCGGTTCCTTCTTTCAGCAATCCCATTTTGTTGTGGTGTTCTTGGTGTAGAAATTTGTCTTTGAATTCCATGCTCATTACAAAAGTTAGTGAATTCATCATAAATAAATTCTCCTCTATCTGATCTTAAGCATTTCAATTCCTTACCACTTTTTTTTTTCTATAATAGCTTTCTACCATTTAAACATCTTGAATGCTTCTAATTTTTCTTTTAAGAACATAATAGTCATCATTCTAGAATAATTATCAACAAAGAGAATGAAGTATCTATCACCATAGTAACTCTTTGTTCTCATTGGTCCACATAGATTAGTATGGACTAATTCTAGAATGGCATTAGATGTGTAGGTTTTTCTCTTGAAACTATACTTTTTCATTTTACCTTTTTTACAATTCTTACACATGACATGGTTGGGTTTTGACATTCTTGGTAACCCTCTTACTTTCCTTTTGTTTCTTATCCTAACCATGTTGTCAAAATTCACATGACATAACCTTTTATGCCACAACCATATGTCTTCATTTCTAGCCATTAAACAAGTGGTGTTTATATCATCAAGATAGAATAGGTTACCTTTTTATGGTCACCAGTTCCGATCTATCTTCCTAATTCATTAAATCTCTTTGCCTTTTTGTTCTCAAATGCAACTCGGTGACCTGTGTTATTCAGCTTTAAAACACTCAATAGATTATAGTTAAGTCTTTTTACCCAGTATGCATTTTCACATCTGATCGTATTATTCAACATTGTGGTTCCTTTACCTTCAATCGGACAAGGTGAGTCATTACCCATTCTTACTAATCCACCATTATAATACTCACAAGTTTCAAAATTTTCCTTATCTCCATTCATGTGGTGAGGACAACCACTATCAATAATACAGACATCATTTTTACTAACCTTAGATATGAGTGCAGTCTCAACATACCTTTCCTCTTTGTCTGAGTCAGCCTTTATAGAAACAAATACCACCTCAATATCTTCATCAGATTCGGTGTTAGTATTGTCAGCTTTGTTCTCAGACAAGTAACAAGATTTCTTTCCTTTGTCCTTGTAGTCTCGGTTGTCTCTTCTATCAGATTGTCGGTTGCGTTGGTAATATTTGTCATCACCTCTTTCAAACTTATTTTCATATGATCTGTCATTGTTTCTTTCTTCTTTTCTTTTTTTAGGACATCTAGCCAAAAAGTGTCCAATCTCTTTACAATAAGAACATATCAATGGTAATTTACCTTTGTATCTACCTTTTCCTCTCTGCAATCTTCTATCCATTAGTGCTTCAATCTCATCAAGTTCTTGGTCATCACTATCAATTTCACTGTCATTTCTCATAGTGTGTTTATGACTTGACTTACTTATTTTCAAAGAAGATTTGAATGCAAACTCAATAGATGGTAAGACATTGTTGTCAAAGTTATTCATCTCAAATGAAATAAGTCTACCAACCAAACTATCTAGAGTGACATTGTTATTTTATACTGCTCTTACTTCTTGTATAGCAGACTCTAATAGCATAAACAGGCAGTAAGGTTCTTAGAATTTCACTTACCATTGTTTCTTCTTCAAGTACACCTCCTACTCCTTGGATATCATTTACAACCTCTTTGATCCTGCAGCTACACCGAGTGATTTTTTCTCCTTCTTTCATTCTTAGGTCATCAAACCTTCCTCTTAGGCTTTTTGCCTTAGCTCTTAGCACATTTGCATCTCCTCCATGTACTAGCTTCAATTTGTTCCACATTTTCTTTGCAGTGGTGCATGTTTTGAAATCTTCAAATTTAGCATCAGAGAGGGAGGAAGCAAGTTCTATCATCATAGAATTGTTTTCATGATTTTCTCTAAACTGATCAAGTGTGTGAGGTCTAGTAGGCAACACATATTCAGTATCCAAGTATTGAGTAACAACATTTCAAATACCTGATAGGTGGAGTCTTATCCTGCTTTGCCATGATGAAAAGTTTTCCTTGTTCAACTTAGGCACATCCCTTTTTCTCATCTTGTGATCTTTTTCTTGAGTCTTTAAACTCCCTTTCTAAGAACACAAGCTCTGATACCAATTGTTAGAATAACTGAGAGGGGGGGTGAATCAGTGGCCTCAATAATTAATCCAATAACCCAAAAACTTTATACCACATATATAACCTCTAGTTATCTTCATTCCTACAAATGCCTTTAAATAATCTTATCAAATAACTACTGCTCGGGATTTATTGTTAATCCTTTTTCTTAAGCTTTACCAAATAACAGTCTTGTCTTTACCGAAATATAGTAAATAACTTAGTGTTTACCGATCAATCCTATTTTGGTAATGTGTAAAGAAAAACATCAAAGAAATGAACCATATACACATTTGACACATGGATTTTTAATGTGGAAACCATGTTAGGGAAAAAACCACTTGGGACCGGTAACCCAAAATTTTCACTCTTCTAAAGTGATCTCGGTGAAGAGCCCACCATGTTAAAGGTTACAAACACACTGTTAAAAGTGACCCTGTTAGAGGACTTAAATTTAATAGTTTGTCACTTGATATCTGGAATTCACTATGCTATCTTCATGAAAAACCTTTTGATACTCCTTTGGATGTATCTCAATATATAAAGGATTGTTAAATCCCACTCTGTTAAGAGATTTTATGAATCAATGGTTAAACTAAAACAATAGATGATCTATTCATAAATACAACTTAATCTTACAGATGTTCAGATCAATTGTAAGCGCATAAGACCTTTCTGATCAATGTTTCTCTTCTGTTCCTTTGCTCCATTTCTTTCTACTCGGCGAATGCTATTGTTTCTCTATTGCTCGGTGTCCGTAGAAATCTTATCTTTGTTCTTCAGCTTGCTTGATCAGGTCTGTATGAAGACTTCTTATCTTCACTAGTATTCTCTTCAGCATCCTCTTCTATTCTCCCCCTTCTTTTGAATTACTTTGTCTCCTTTATAGACATGATTTCACTATTTCTAAGTCCTTGTCTTTCTTGTTCTTGACATTATCCACAAATCTTTCCATTCTTTCTTTAAAGCATGCTTTAGTTTTATCCCACAAATTTCTCCTTGACAACAGGAATAAAACTATGTTTAAATCTCTATCTTATCTTTATATTTTAACTGGTCGATGAAAGAAATGTAATCAATCAGTTAACTCCATGTTTAGCTCATGCCAGCTAAGTCTTTTGTCACTTCTAAACTTTAGTTCTAATCAGTGTTTAACTCCTTGTTTTCTTAGTCTTGACTTTAATTATCCTTAGGCATCTCTATCCATCGGGGTTGTCAGTCCTTCAGGAAACACTATGACTTTCAGTTCTTCTCGGGTATCACTTTGGTTCTGTTCGGTAATTCTTGCTCGGGTATCACTGTGACTTTTCTTGGGGTTCTCTATTTGTCAATGTGCATTGTCGGTCGGTGTTTTTTGTCACTTGGTGTATACTGAACTTCTATGCATTATTGATAACATAACCTTTATCTCTTTGGTTCTTTGAATTCTTTGACAATATGTATATGACCAATCAAATTAATCAAGTTGACATCAATGACAATACAATACATTAGCTAATTTAATGTCTTACATTAACTTTCTGCAACTCGGTGATCATCAACTTAATATCTTCAAACATTCAATCAGTTATAGTTCATTAATTTTCAGATGGAGACACTAAGTTTGTTGGGTATTTTTGGAGGACATTGTGGAAAAAGCTAAAGACAGATTTGAAGTTTAGCTCAATTCACCATCCAAAAACATATGGGCATATAGAAGTGGTGAATATAACTATGGTAAAACTATTGTGATGCTTAGTTGGAGATAAATCAAAGGGGTGGGATTTGAGTTTACCACAGGAAAAATTAGAATACAATAATTATGTCAATAGGAGCACTAGAAAATCAGCATTCCGAATTATATATGGAAGTAGTCCAAGAAATACTTCAGAATTAAGGAAGCTAGACAATGAAGAAAAGAGTAGTGTTGAAGTTGAATAATTTGCATAACACTTGAAGAATTTGCATGACTAAATGAGGAAGAATATTAATAAAATGAATATTTAGTACAAGGCTAAGGCGGATCAGAAAATGAGACATAAGGAATTTCATATTGGAGATGAATTTATGGTTCATTTGAGAAAGGAGATATTTCTAGTGGGAACATACAATAAGCTGAAGATGAATAAATTTGGACCATGCAAAAGACTAAAGAAGCATGGTTCACGATATGTTTATGAAGTAGAGTTACCGAATGAACTCAATATTTCACCTGTGTTTAATATTTTAGATTTGACAGAGTATCGTGAAGGTGGTATGGAAGATTAAATAGCATAAGTGAAATAAAATATTCAATCACCTAGTTCAACTAAAGAATATATATATGATATCTTGAATAGGCATGGGGTAGAAGCACAAGAAACAGGCAATATGAAAAGTACTTGGTCAAATGAAAAGGATTACCTAATGAATATTCATCAATGCTAACAAAGGAAGAGGTTGATAGCCTTGGTTTTCCACTACACACATGAGATGTGACAAGGTCACTTCTCAAATTACCATTTGTGTCTGATGTAGAAGCATCCAGGGTGTAAGAGAAATGTTGCATCACCCAAAAATATTGTGTATTTTTTCAATAAGTGTTATCTTTGGTAAGGGTTAATATTTTTGGCAAGTTTACTATTCATGAGAATTTCTGGATTTGATTGTTTTAATATTTTTTATCATCAACATTTCAGATCACACTAAATGATCCATCATTCGGATGCAAGACAACATACGAATTTTCCTTCTCCTTATGCCCTCTTGCATCCTGATGATGGATCATGTAGTGTGATCTGAAATGTTGATGATAAAAATATTTACACAATTAGATCCAAAAAATTTCATGAACATTTAGATGGATTGTGGAAATCTGATAGCTTTAAGTTTACTAATTTTAGTAAGTTTTCATTTGAGAATATATTGTTCCAATTTATTCCCTAGAGGTTCCTTTTGGATACATAACACTATGGGTCAAGTTTCAAGGCAAGATCAACTCGAGTTTTGAAGATATTGAATTTTCTATTTTGGTAAGGTGTTATAAAAACATTGAACTCGGGTTTGAAGGCCTTAGATACTATGAAGGGGGTTAAACGTTGATCAGTAGGTTCTTTGAGAGGTTTCCAAAAATGTGGTTATAATATCCAATTGACTCAATGGTTCACAAGTTATGGCTTTCGGAAGTTGAGCCACTAGGATTTCAGTTTAATTCAAAAGGAAGAGGGAGAAAAATCACTTAAGGTGGGAAATTGAACTGCTAGGTGCCAAAAATGATAAAATTTGACTCTCTAAAATCTTATAAGGTATTTAATTATGCTACTTATATAGGGAAGAAGGGGGTTTTAGGGATCAATTCCATAATGGTAGATTGTAGCTCTGTCTTACTGATTATTGTAATGTAAATGCCTATGTGGTCATAGCATGTTATTTTTCTGAATATTGTAATATCATTTCATTTAAGATAATAGAAAGAAAGTGTTTGTTTCTTTCCACTATTATTTTCTTGTAATTTTTTATTTATTTCCTTGTTGCATTAAGTGTGTCATTTAAAAGCGGGAGTACTCTTCATCAAGTGGTATTAGAGTATAAGTTCCTAAGCATGTAGATAGATCTCTGAATGTGAGTTATTTTGCACTAAGACTGTGGTTATAGGTATGTGAGATAAGTGCATAAAATGCCTCCATGAAGGAACTATGGTGGAAGAGTTTCAGGTGTGTCAGAAGAGGGTTTTAAAGCCCTCCACTGACAAGTGTGAGTACTATAAGAGGAGTTACGTAGAGGATTTGATATTAGGGAAAAAATGAATTTGAAGAGGAAGGACAATTTGAAGAGGGACAAGAAATAACCTGAGATCCTAATGATGATAGGTTTTTAAGGGCCATTTTCAAGATTGGAAAGAGAAAAAAGATTGAAGTTCCAACATTTTTTGGAAATATTAATCTAGAAGAGTTGATTGATTGGATCAATGCTAAATAAGAGAATTTTGAGTATGAAGAATTAGAAGACCCTGAGAGGGTCATATTTACAAAGGCCAAGCTGAAAGGTTATGCTAAAATTTGGTGGAAGGAGGTTCAGTTAGAGAGAAATATAAGAGGGAAGGAGAAGATAACAAGATGGGATTGGATGGTGGAAAAATTAAAGAGACAATTTATTCCCGTTGACTATGAGCTTGATTTTCTGAATAAAATGTGAGTTTGAAGCATGAAGGATAATATGTCTCGAAATATATAGAAGAGTTCTATTGAGTCCTTATTAGACTAGGTCATTATGAAGCCAAAAAGGAGAAGGTTCCCTGTTACATAAATGGGTTCGGGTTGAGTATTCAAGAATAGTTTATAATGGTAAGAATGTCTACCATTTAAGATCAATATAAATTTTCTTTCAAGGTAGAAGAAAAAATGAACAATAAGTTTGAGAGAAAAAAAATGGAAAAGGTCGTCATGGAAATCCTACTTGATGGTCTTATGGAAGCCGATATGAAAATAGGAAGAAGAATTGCGATTCTAGTAGCCTTCAAAATCAGAGGGAAAATAATTTTGATCACCCTCATGATCAAAATAATAGATACCAGAGAGGAAGAGGAAGAGGGAAAGGACTAGGAAGAAGAGGTTTTCATGGGATGTGTTTCCATTATGGAGAAGGACATGGAGCTTATGAGTGTCCCTAACATCAAGGGATAACAAATATAATATCAAATGACAATGCACGAGTTGCACTTTTAGATGAAGATGTTGATTCATCAAATTATAAAGATGTTGAAAGAGGAGAGGTCCTTGTTACCAGAAGAGCCTTGCTAAATAACGAGAAGGAAACTGAGAAAATGAAGAATTTGTTCCACACAAGGTGTAAGTGTAATGGTAAAGTATGCAATTTCATTATTAATAGTGGTAGTACTGATAACCTTGTTTCAGAGGAAATGTTTTATAAATTACAGTTAGACAGAAGAAATCATTTGAATCCCTATTGTACTTCTTGGTTACAGAAGATTCACAAGGCTTTGGTCAATGAAAAATGTCTGGTAAAGTTCAAAATTGGAAACTATCATGATAAGGTGTTGTGTGATATTATGTCAATAGATTTTTTTCATCTATTCTTAGGGAGACCATGAAATTTGATCGTCACACAGTCTATGATGGGTATTGTTGTTACATAGGATCTCACCCGATATGCCAAGTTTCAAAACCCAGCATTCCCCTAAAACATGGAAAGATATTCAGGCATGTGGGTATGCCTATGGAGAAGATAAATCTATACAGAAGGTTGGTTCCTCTTGGTAATCACCTAAAAACTATCTTTGAATGAGGAAAAGGGGAAGAAAGAAACTTGAAACTCAAACCTATTCTAACAGGTGATGCACTAAATGAGAACTTAGATATGTAACCTACTAAGATCACGAAACCTTTAATCAAATAACACTCAAAACTCTTACAACTCAACTAAACTGATGATGCATAAGTATTTCCTATAAAGGGTTGAATCTAATGCTTGTATGGAGGAAAACCCAATGGTTTTCTTAGCTTCAAACTATCAAAATAAAATACAAAATTCAAGACCTGTATCAACCATGTATCCTCCTACAACAAACTCTGATGAGACAAATTAAAATACATCACTCACAAAAACTCATCAAATAAATCACCCATATTATGGACTCCACTCTTGCACTCTAGTCTCCAACACTATTCATCTGAGAATGCTTTCAACTTGGACTTCCCCTCCTTTTAAATGGGTCAAAGCTAATTTTCATGGTGTGGCTGGTGGAGGTGGAATAATCAGAGATTGAATGGGAAATTGTGTTGGTGTGGTCGTGGTCCCTCTTGGAGTGTAATCCAATCATAGAGTTGAATCAATGGGTCCTCTCAACACTATGATGCTGGCAGAAGATCTAGGATGTAAAAAATTCTAGTTGGAATGAGATTCTCTTAATATTGTCAATAACATAAAAGGCACAAGCAAATCTTATTGGTCCATCAAACACATTATTGATAAAATAAATCATATTGCTTAAAAATTTGAATCCTTCTATGTTACCCACAACTTCTACAAAACTAATCATGTTGCAGATCGTCTGGCTAACCTAGGGGTTAGAAGTGATGTCAGTCGCATGTGGCACGGATCAACTAAGATTAATGACAAGATTAACTCAATTATTAATCATGATAGAATCAATCAAAAGAAGGGATTTATTAGTAGTAATGATCACAACACATGAATTAAATTTTAATATGTGTACTTTCAAGGCTAAGATCCAATTGGTGATTAATATCGTTCATTATTACTTGGCATCACATGCTTTCTAGGTCACTAAAAATGAGAAGTTGCAGAACTTAAACTATTCAAAGCATTTTGAGTGCAGTCTTAGAAATATGGAGAGTACCGAAATTAATAAAAAACATTTATGAGAACCTAGCTATGACCATAGCACTACGAAGGAGGAAGTAGAGATGGGTGGTGATCTAAAGAGGGAGGAACTGGAGGAATGTAAATGGATCCATGAAAAAGAAGTGTGGAAAAAAATGAAGAAGGGCAAAGTGGACCATTACCTGAAACGACTGCATGGAAATGACAAAGAAATTACAAAGGCTTTTGTCGCAGGGTGGGATAATGGCGAGGTGAACTTAGTGGGGAAGTCCTTCACTCTGACTCTTGACCTGTTGGCTGAGATTATGGGGCTCCCTCTTGAGGGAATTCACTTCTCTAAAGACAAGAAAGTGGGAAACAAGGCATATAAATATTTCCCAAAGACAGACAAGGAAAGAGCAATGTTGGTGAAAGGTAATGTTGATTATGTGAACCTGGATAATGTTAAACACATTTGGGCCTTTTTACTTAGGGCTATTATAGAATACTTCACCCTAGATGGTAGGTACACATGGATTTACAATTATCATTTTGTGTTGGTGAATCATTTCAGACATAATACTATGGTTTCCTTTTTGTTCTATCTCCTTATTTATCTTAATCAGAGTATTGTGGATCATAAAGATAGGGCTACCCCTGTTCTGCATGAGGGGCTCATTCTTCTCATTTCAGAGTATTCCAAATATCACATCTCAGAGCCAATTCCCAAATAGATTTCTAACACTAAAAGAAAGAGCTTTGAAACCTCTTCCGGGAAGAAATTAAACAAGCACGGCTTCAAGTAAAAAATCCTGAAAGGTGAGCCTTGTTAAAATTAATACCAAGGTATCTATTTTTGATGACATTGAAGGTATGAATTCAAAGGATGACCTAGAAAATATCTCCTCTAAGGAGGAAGAGATGGTAAAAGGGGAGCCGAGTAACAAAGATATTTCTTTCTTTTTTAATCCCAATAATATGGGACCTGACAAAGGTACGTAATTGGAAAATAACATGTCTATTGAGGCGATGAATGATTCTAGAAAGGAAATCCATGAGGAATTTACTGAGAAAATCAATAGAATTATGGAAGTATACATTGATAATACTCAAAAGGATGTTGGTGATGATCCTGAGGATAAGGATATTGAAGTGGAGAAACTAGATAATATTGTGAAGGAGTATGTTGAAGATTCTGAGGAAATGGAAGTTGAAAATGAAAAAACTATCAATAAATTCAAGGAGATTATCACTGATAATTTGGGGTGTAAGGATGAAGATATCCAAGTTGAAAATAACACTATTCACTTAGAAAATGAGACTACAATAACAATGTAGACTGTGAGATAAATCCTATTCTTCTTGAAATTCCTAAGTGAGATATTAATGAGAAGGGAAAGAAAATGCAGAACTAGAGAAGTATAGAGGAAGATTTGTGGGACCAGGACTTCAAGGTCAAAAGAGTTACAAATATTAGTGCTCTACAAGCTGCGAGAAACAAATCCATGTATGGCTATAATATTGATAAATGGGTTCAAGAAGATATCGAGGAAATGCGTACTAGGATTAAAGCCTTAGAGGCTAGGAATACTCTATTGGAGGATACCATTGTCAAAATGCAGGATGAAGCTAAGGAGTATCAGAAAGGCAGGAATGTTTTTTAGAAGGTAACTGATAATTAAACTAAGTTGGAAGATATTATTTATAATTCTATTAACAACACCATAAAACCTATCAAAGAGAAAGTGAACAATAGTGATATCATGATGAAGAAGCTGATCACAATGAATAATGCGGGTATGAAAACTACTATTGATAATTTGAAAGCCCTTTGTTCTCTACTGGAAGGGAATAATTCTAACAAAATCAATGAAGATGAAGATGGGAAACAAGATATCCAACTCTCAGGCCCTAGCTCTAGAACTAGATTGAGAACCAGAAATAAGATTTCTTCCCAAGCCAAAGATATCACCAATCTGAAAGAGTCAATTGAGAATATTCAAAGCCAGATAGTGGAGGCCAAATAGTTTGTTAAAATATTCGACTGATTCTGCTATTGTGAGGTTTTTTTGCGCTCGTATTGCTGGAAGCTTCACTGTTATGGTTTTCACCCTTTTTTATTATGCTTTTCACTTTGTAATTTGGGGTTCAGCCCTTTTTGGTCTCTGTCAGTTGTTTTGATAGAGTGTTGTCATTTAGTGCTTGAAATGTCTATATTTTTGTTGCTATGTTAAAGGGTTTTGGGGCCCCTTCAAAACCTGCAGTTACCGTAATAAAAGACTCACCCATAATATGATATAAGAAGTATTGAGAAGGAAATATTTTTCTATCTTATTGAAAATCAAGAAGTCATTTGTTACAAAAACAAATTAGAAGATGAGTCCCAAAAACCCTTCTTTTTGTCATGTGCAAGAAGCCAAGATTAAAATAACACCCTAATAAAAAAATACAATTGCCTTTTATAAAGGTCTTTCATCAACTCCAAAGAGAATTGAAAGGTAAAGTGAACCTAAAATCAAGTGGTACCGAAGCCTCTACATGATCTCTCCATCAAATCTCAAAACTATCGCATGGGCTCAGATTAAAGAGAAAATCCTACAAAAGAGGAGGTGGAACTGGAAGAAAGGCTCAGCTCCAAAACCCTCCTCAACTAATAGGTAGCCCACCAAGAACTAAAAACTACCACATAACCACCAAAGAACTCAAACAAAAATATTTACACTCCATCATATTACATGCAAAATAAAAATCCCCCCAAAGCACAAAAATTTGCTCCATGCATTCATTGCTCCAATTTGTCTCTATAATGCAAACTGGAAAAAAAACTCTCCTCCTCCAAAACATGTATTACTCCAATTAAAAACTCAAGTGATTTCTAGTTTGACTTATGTGTTTTATGATTTTGTTTTTATATTTTAATATTTATTTCGTGTTTATAAAATATGATGAAATAAATATCAATCATAAATTGTAATATGCAAAATAATATTACATCCTCAAATAAATACTATCTGTTTAATTAATACTAATTTATTACTTAATAAATATCACTTTGATTTAATATTCACTAAGTAATAAATTAGTATTACTCAACAGATATTAAATCATTATATATACCGATGCAAAAATAATCCTAAGACACTAGGCCTTTCACAAACCATGGCATTAGTTTTTAAGGAAAAATTAAAAAAACAAGGCAAAAAGTGCCTCCTTTACATCCATCAATGATTTAGGGTATTTGGAAACCCTAAGCCAACTTATTATCTTTCATTTCCTTTTTGTTTTACTTTGCCTTTGTGTCTGTGATCTGCTAGGTTTGGAATGAGGGTTTCTATGGGAATATTTCAAGCTTCTTGAAGATTCAACAAATTATGTCCATATATCAATATGTTTCTACATTTGAATGAAACAGAGATCCATCATTCTACATATTTTAAGAAATATTTAGGCCTTTTATGCAAGTTTTTCTCCATATCTGAAGCTCAAATTGTGGCTTTTTTGAAGATTTTAGCTATTGGAAAAGGCTTTCACTGTCTGTTTTTTCAATAATAAAAGAAAATGGTGCAAAAGGATGATTGATACTCATGCCTTACACATACCAATCTCTTCTTTTTGTTGAATTCATAAGAATAATATGCCATGTATTAGAGTTTTTTAGATTTTCCCTCCATTACCTCTGTGATAGTTGTGGCTTCTTTCTGTGAAAAACTCTTTTAGTGGTTGCGACCCTCTAGGTTTCGTTCATTTCATTTTCCCCTATGACTTTCACCTTATGTTACAACCTTTTAAAAATGTGGAAAAAGAAAGAAATTTGTGCATATTTAAATTGAGGGTTTCACTAAATGGGTTCAAACCCCTTTAATGCCCATGGTTGTACATGTATCCCTTGTTTCTGTATATGAAAAAGAGGGTTTATTTCAATGTTGGCCACATCTATGGGTTGTATATCCTGTATATTCTTATTTATAACTAATGAGATTCTGGACATTTATTCTCTAAGGGTTCCATTATTGAGCTCTAATAAAACCATCTTTTATGTATCTCTAACTCCATTGGATATCTATTAGAAGAAAATGACAATAATCTATGGTTTTTTGTTGCAACTTAATACTATGATGCTCTCTATTTTTTCTATCCTTATCTTTATTCCAAAGGCATATGATACTTATTTTTATGTTGTAGCTGTTGATCTCTAAGTTTTGTTTTCTATTAGTGTCATACACTTAGTCATATTAAAGGCAGGTTGGTCGGTCATCACTATGACCGATCCATACCACTAAGGCTAAGCAATGTAAATGACTTGTGTAATTTTATGTATTGATCGTGCAGTAGTTACTGTTGAGCAATTCAGTGGTCGCATAGTACTCAATAGTTGTCGAGCAGAATGATTTATGAGTTGCATAGAAGAGTTAATGTCAAGCGACAGCATATGGTTATGTCGAGCGAGAGAGTATTGACCGAGCACCAGAGTTTGTCTATGTTGAGTAAGATAGTTTTTATATATGTGTTTGGAATGGCACAAACACCAAGGTAAACCATTTTCGTTGAATTCTATGAATCATTTAATGATCATACACAAATATTTAATGCACTAATTATATGTTATTTTTTAGATCATGGATCCCTATGTAAGCCATGCAACCAATCAAAATTAGGGATGCCTAAGTGGAAAAAGGTGATGAATCTAGATCATTGATCTTGATATGGATGTTTCATCATTGATCTATATATGGGATGCTTCAAACCCTAACTTGTGTGTGTGAGTATATATGTGTGTGGATGCAGATGTGAAGAGCAGATATTAGTAGTATATGCATGTTTTCATATCTGAAGTATTAACTAGACAAAGTGACTGAGCAGAGAAATGAAGAGCATAATAGAGATATATCAGATTGAGAGATAAGTTAAGAATTGGAAAGAGGAGATACATTAACAAAATTTATAGTGTAGATCAAAGGATCAAGTACTGATACATTCTAACAAGTGAATCAGGGTAAATCTCTTAATAGAGTGGTCCTAACAGGCCTTTGTAAATCTCTTAATAGAGTGCCTACTTTGTTGTAAGTTTAAATCCTTTAACAAGGTAAATTGTATAAGTCTGAAATATCTTAACAATTGTGATATTACTATCAGGATTCAAATGTGTAATTTTTGAGTCAAACTCATTGACCCATAATTCATGAGTAGTGGTTCACATGAACCCATCTCTCATGAGAATGAATGAAACACTTAGCACTCATTGGATCTAGGTGATGCACACAGAGGTGAAGCACCGGGACTTCCCGGGAGGTCACCCATCCCAGTACTACTCCAGCTTGAGCGCGCTTAACTACGGAGTTTTCTCCATGGTTAAACCCACTCTACTTGAATCCTCATATCTTAAACCCATATTGAACCCATATGGTTAAACCCATATCTTAACAAGGCAGACTCCTCACAGGGTACATCATCAAAAGTGATCAAAAAAATTTAGCCCTAATAGGTACACTTTATTACTGTAGTAGTGAAGATTTGTGGGTGTCATCCCCACCCCAATTTTACCTTCAAGGGTTTCTAGGTTACCAAATTTGTGTGTTATGTGTTCATTATGGATATGATTAGATGTTAGATCTTTTACATTATTTTATTTTATGTTTATGGTTTCATGGTTGAATTAGTTTGTTTAGAATTGGTAGAATTTTTATAGATCTGATTCAACCCCACCCCCCCTCATTTGTTGCTTTCCCATATTAGACTTCCAACAATTGGTATCAGAGCATTGTTCTCTTAGAAGAAGTCTAACCACTTGAGAGTTAAGATCTTGGAAATTGAGTTTTATAAGTTGGGAAAGGTCATTGAGAATCAGATGATTGATATCCAGATGGCAATATAGCAGCTTGAGACAGAAAGAGAAGAATTGAGGAAATCCTTAAAAGCTAGGAAAGAATTGGCAACTCGGCAGAAGGATACTTCAAATAAAGAAGAAGACATTGGAGGTCTATTTGAAAATTCAGATTCAAAAGAAAGCAATGCAGAAATTGCATATCTAATGGAGAAGAACAACACACTAAAAGTACAAGTCAAAATTCTAAAGACCGAACAAGGAACTCAATCAATAACACTATGTGAGGTGATTGATCAGAGGAAGAAAGCTGAGGAAGACAAGACAATGGCAGAAGAAGAAAAGAGACAGATGGTCACCAAACTTGATGAAAGGACTAGTGATGTGCAGAAGCTCACAAATAGTCAGTTGGACATGGTCAACCAACTGGTATTTGCAAATAAAGAGATAAACAAAAAATAAATTAAAATTATATATTTGAGATTTGAGAACAATCAATTGAAAAATGTGTTGAGATATGAAATAGAACACATTGAGAGGATAAACAAACCAAATGAATCCTTGAGATACTTTGAGGAACTAATAAGATCACCAAGAAAGAATAGTGACACATTTGTACTTGGACATACTAAGCACCTGTCATCCACTGAAGAAGGAGAATCATCAAAAAGTGGAGAACTGAGGAATGCAAAGCCAAAGAACAACAAACCTACATGTTATCATTGTGGGAAACCAGGTCACACAACAAACATATGCCAAAGCAAGAGTGGAAATTCCAATCCTAAACCTAAATTTAATGGATATTGCTTTAATTGTAAGAAGAATGGACATCAAGCACATGAATGCAGGTCAAAGACTAGAAATACACCTACTTCATCTAAATTCCAAGGACATTGTTAAAATTTCCAGAAGTTTGGTCATAGAACTCAAGATTGCAAATCCAATGCAAAATCCAAATGGACATCCAAGAAATAAGGAAATGCACTGAGGAAAGGTAACATATTCAATTGGGATTATAGTACAAGGCACAGTTGTCATTATTGTATTGAATAAGGTCATGTTGCAGAGAATTGTATTAGTACACACTTTAGAGGTAAATCCAAGGGTTGGATGAATGGAAGTATAGTATGTTATAGTTGTCACAAGATCGGTCATACCAAGAGAGACTGCAAGACCAGAGCCCCGACACCTAATATTGAGTAGATAAGGAATTAGATTAATCTGACATTGAGAAAGAAAGAAGATGCAAGTAGTAGTGGATCCAGTGAAGCTGAGATCACCCAATCCAATGGATCATGTGATGACACTACTTCCAATTAAGCAAAAAGGTATGTAAGGAACTGTTTTCCTAAATGTTATATTTTACACCAGTTCCTAAGATAAGATGTATTAAAGTCCATATCTGCATAAGTTAAGATGCATTAGGATAGATCTGAGGCACGAACTAAGAAAAATAATTGATTTACATAGTTGATGTCGAGAATTAGTGTTAGTGTGCATGTCAAGCTCCCATACCAACTAAGTTGATATGTCAATCGAGTGTTAGTAGTGAGTGAGTTACTATTCTAACTTAGCAATAGTGTCTGACAATCGAGCTATTTCATTCAAGGACCAAGGATAGTTGTTATCCACCTACCACTACACGAATAATTTATTGAAGACCTAATTCGACTGTTTGAGGGTATATAATGAATTCAGTTGTTCATTTTTCATTTCACAAAGTGATTAAGAGTTTGCAAAGCATTCTGAAGGCGATTTAAGAGAAATTTGAGAAGAGTATGAAAACTTCCCACATGTGTATCATCGGCAAGTTTTGTGAAGGTTGAAGACCCATTGTTGCCGAGTTACCCAGAATTTTTTTCACAAGCCCTATTTTTCATAAATGGCAGCCAGCTCATCCGTTGGTGTAAAGAGGCAAGATAAGGAACTGAAGAATGTTCATTTGGTTAGGAGTGATGCTTGTGCACCACCTAATTTTTGAGTCATTCTTGAGACTACGGTGAAGGGAGATCTTATGGGAGCCCAGTCATCGATCTCGTCTAAGGTACTCATGATCCATGATGTGCGAGCATGTTACATGTGCAAAATTAGAGAAGTTAGAGACTTTGAGTTGAGGGAAGCCTACAGTAAGGAATGTGAAAATGGGGCATTGAAATTTGATCATCAATACATTGCCAACAAAGGGTTATTCTGTTCCCTAGACTTCTTGTGCGACTTCAAAGTCGAATGGATCAGGATAGTACTAAGAAGAACACATGATATGTGTCTATGGCTAGAGTATGGACCAATAAATATCACTAAAGACATCATCCACCGAGTTACTAGTTACCCATTGTGCAAGGGAAGAGAACTATGCATTGTTAGAAAAAGGAAGGCATTGAGAAGTTCACTCTTGTCAAGTGGAACAAGAGAGGAATGATAATTTCTACAATCACAGATCCTCAAATTGACTTTGGAGTCAGAGTCATTGCACACAATTTTTACCAATTGAGAATATTGGATAGTGTCCCATATGTAGTGGTTGATCAGGCATGGAAAATAATGAAAAAGGATCATACTTATGATCTTTCCAAACTACAAATGACTCAAGTTTTTGAGAACCTATCAACAATTAGGAAGGCAAAGAAATATATGTGTAAGTTTGGATACTTGTTAGTCTGTAATATTTTTCCATGTTCAGAATATTTTTCCTACTATAGGAGATGTAGTATGGAATCTAGAGCGACTGGTCACAGTACAGATTAATGAGTTTATAGAGCAGCTAGGAAGAAATTTTGACACTATCATGGGTAATTATTTTGTTGAATTTAAGAAAAAGATGAGATTAAGGAGCAGAATCCCTATATCACTAGTTTAGAAGAATTATGATGATGTTTTCTTTCTATTTGATACTGATAAAACCTATGTACAATTTTTAGTACCAAGGGTAGCATGGATAAGGCTATTACCCTATGAAGTAAACATAGATGAGACATTTGCAACAATCACACCTCTACTAGCAGAGGCATTTGATAGAAAGGCTAAGAGATTTGAAAATTATGATGAGGCTAAATCAAAGATAACCACAGAGTTGAAAGCTACAACTATGGAAAGAAAGAGAAAGAAAATTGTGAAAAATCTTGAGAAGATGTTAGGAGAAGAAGAAGAAGAAGAAGATTCACCATTTCACACAAGGTCAAAGTGAGGACCAATCTAGTGGCTCTGAAGAAAATGAAGAAGAAGATGTGGAAGTGGACAAGAAGGGTAAGAAAGTGATGTTTGTAGAGCCAACCAAGTAGAGGAGTTTACAATATAGATCTACTCCTCCTTCCACATCTTGATCGAGAACCAGGGCATCTAAAATTACTATATCAGTCGAGCCACCAAATAAAACATTGGTAAATAATTTTGAAGGGGCAATCTCGGGGAAGAGAAAATAAGTTCAATCCAAATCTGAGCTGAGCCACCCTGAGAGGAAGCTGAGAAGGAAATACATTATGGGAAAAGATGATGAAAATGAAGAATTGACAAAAACAAAGGACATTAGCGAATTCAAAGTTGCAACACACAAACATACTACCAATGTTGATGAGATTTGTCACAATATCAGGAATTCGGTAGGTTTGTCTGGATTCAAGTTTATTAAGTTTGAAAAGTTAAGTAAAGTTGATAAGGTAGAGATAGAAGAAGCAATGATGGATATGTTAGTTTCATACAAGATGACACCATTGGAGATTGGGAATTTAGTCCCTAAAGAACTAGCAGTTAAGATTGATGAGAGATGGAAGCATGACATTATGACAGAAAGGCAGATCTGAGAAGGAGAATTAGCTCAAATTATGCTTGAATTGACAAAGAAGAAAAAAGAAAAATCCATGGACCAATATAGGAATAGATTAATTCCTAAATCAAGAGCTTATTCTATATTGAAGAATGATGTTGAAAGTTTTGTGCAGCAGAGCCAAAGGGTATGGAAGATTATCTTTGGACTAATAGTGGACAAGAACAAAGATGAAGGCACATCAAAACAAGTTGAGCTTCACAATAAGGAATATATTGATCTGAGACTGATAATGTTGAGGATGAGATAAATGAAAATATTGAAGATGAATTGAATGATATTGTTGAGGATGAGATGAAGGATAAGATTGAAGATGAACAGATTGAGGACTTGACAATTGATGAGGTTACACAAGGTTTGAATGCCGAGGAGTAGGGTAAAGAAACACTCATAATTCCATATTCACCTACCAAGGAAAACCTTGAATTCAATGTAGAAGGAGATAAAAGTAAGGAAGACCAAGAAGATAAGTCTGCATCAGATATCTCCAAATCACATGAAGGAGACATGGAGGAGACTAAGACTCTTAAGCCGAGGAGAAACAAGAACCTAAGGAGGAAGAGGCTATTCAAGCATTATTACAGTTACCTAATGTCACACCTCTTGTGCACACTGAGATCAAGAGTGTTTAAACATATGAACAAAAGGTACTTAATACTCAAAAGGAGATAGTTCCAATCAATGGCGATAAAAGTACTTTGAAAGACGAACACAGACTGAGCAGCAGCTCACCGGAGACCAAGAAGAATAAATCACATAAGAAGAAAAGTATAGGTATATGAGCTCTGAAGTAACACTTGAAAAATTTATAGTAATTCCAAAATGGGATACTGATAGCTTATCTTATGATCGGATGCTAATCTTGCATGATTTATTGAACAAGAAAAGGAAGCAAGAGGAATTAAAAAGGGAACATCAATAGAAGCAAGTATTGCATGAAATTAAAGATATCTTTTTTGATACATTTGAGTTTCAAGACCTAAATGAGAAGACACCTATATTGGAACAATTGGTTCATATTGTTCAGAAGGAGAAAATTGATTATATAGATTCTAATGAGAAACTCATGCAACAGTTTGAGAGAAAATTTGAGACCAAAGTACTTGAGAAAGTTGTGGCAAAGCTTACTGTGAAGCAGGTTGCAATTTATGATCTGGTAAAAAACCTACAAGAAGTGATAGAAAATGTTCTCTCTTTGTACAAACAACTTTGTGATATAAAATTCTTTACAAAGGAGAATCAAAAGTTTATTGAGAAGCTACAAGAAGAATTGATTTCAACAGGTCACTCACTGAGCATGGATGCAAGTTTCGGCTCTTTTCATTTTAATAGGTTGACACATGCCCAAGGGAGACTAGTCGAGCTCATGGCTACTGATGGAAGAATAAGGAAAAAATTGATTTCCATTCAGACCATGTTGATACCTCATTTGGAGGTTATGAAAATAGAGGTGAAAGGAGAAAATGAATTAGCACAAAAAAATCCACCTCTGAACAATGCAAAGAGATTGAATAATTTAGCTGTCGAGCTAGAAATCAAATTTCAGGTTTTGGAATCTATTAGAACAAGTTGGGATAATGTATTAGCGATGATCCTATAGATTCATAAACTATTTTTGGATAAATATGGTTTGACCCCTACTACCCCAGCAGATAAGAGTGACAAGAGTGACAAAAACAAGGGGGAAATGTAAGATTGATGGAAATGTAAGGTATAGCATTTTTTTTTACATTATATACATATGTTTTATATGTAGTGAAGTCTTCATTAAGACAGACCGAGTCAGAATCCTAAGGGGATTTTTAATTCTATTTCAGTATTATTTTTGTAAAGGACTGAAAATTCATGACAAAGTGTTTTTGCCACTAATGTCAAAGGGGGAGATTGTTGATCTCTAATTTTTTTTGTCTATCAGTGCCATACACTTAGTCATAATCAAGTCCGGTTGGTTGGTCATCACTATGACCAAGTCATACCACTAAGGTCGAGCAATGTAAATGACTTGTGTAATTTTATGTATTGACCGAGCAGTAGTTATTGTCAAGCAAGTCAGTGGTTGTTGAGTACTCAATAGTTGCCGATCAGAATGATTTTCCAGTTGCATAGAAGAGTTAGTGTCAAGAGAAAACATATGGTTATGTCGAGCGAGACAATATTGACTCAGCACTAGAGTTTTCCTATGTTGAGTAAGATAGTTTTTGTATGTGTTTGGAATGGCACAAACACCAAGGCAAACCATTATGGATGACTTCTATGAATCATTTAATGATTATGCTTAGATATTTAATGCATTAATTATGCATTATTTTTTAGTTCATGGATCCCTATGAAATCCATGCAACCAATCAAAATTAGGGATTCCTAAGTGGAAAAAGGTGATGAATCTAGATCGTTGATCTTGATCTGAATGTTTCATCACTGATCTATATATGGGATGCTTTAAACCCTAATCTATGTGTGTGATTATATGTATGTGTGGATGCGGATGTGAAGAGAAGAGATCAAGATTATATGCATGTTTTGCATATCTTAAGCATTCACCAGATAGAGTGACCAAGCAGAGCAATGAAGAGCATAACAAAGATATATCAAATTGAGTTAAGAATTGGAAAGAGGAGATTCGTTATCAACATTTGTAGTGAAGACTGAAGGATTAGGTACTGATACCTTCTAACAAGTGAAATAGGATAAATATCTTTATAGAGTGGTCCTAATAGGCCTTTGTAAATATCTTAACAGAGTGCTTACTTTGTTGTAATTTTAAATCCTTTAAAAAGGTAGATTGTATAATTCTGAAATCTCTTAACAGCGCAGATCCCTCATAGGGTAGATCATTAGAAGTGATCAAAGCTTTGTATCCCTAATAGGCACACTTTAAATATTGTAGTAGTTAATATTTGTGGGTGTCATCCCCACCCAAGTGTTACCTTCAAGGGTTTTTGGGTTACCAAATCTTTGTGTTATGTGTTCATTATGGATATGATTAGATGCTAGATCTTTTACAGCATTTTAGTTTATGTTTATGGATACATGGTTGAATCAGTTTGTTTAGAATTGGTAGAATTTTTATATATATTATTCATGCCCCCCCTCTCATTTATTGCTTTCCCATATTAGACTTCCAACAGTAGCATTCATCATTACTTATCTTTCTAACTTCATACTTTGTTATAGAAAATTTTCATTGTTTCCAACTCCATGCATGGGACTACTGCTATGTTGTATTCATGCATACTTTTTATATCATGTGAGACCTTCATGCTTCTTTATAAATTTGTGTCCATAATAGTCTTTATTCATTGCTTCTTCATAGTAAAATTACCACCATACTATTCAATAGTAGTCATTATTTATTGATATTGAATATCAATATCCTCAAGAAACTCTTTCAATGTCATTTTTTTCATGGATGCTCACAATTTTCCAGTGAATTCCTTGCTTTGGTACTTAGTAATGCATCCTTGAAAGCACTATTACTCATTCCATGTATCTACCTCATATAATAAATGAGAAAGAATTCAACTATGTTCACAAAATAAGGTATATTTTGATTGGAAAACCCTACCTTACACTATTATTAGCTTTATCCAACCATCTTTGACTCTAATTTCCTCTTTTCAATATGAAAAATATTGTTGAAATATTTGTGGTGTATTTTCATTATGATTGTGACAATGCTCTGTCAAACTAGGGTCTTATTTTCCTATGAGGAAGATGATTTTTTATTTTCACAAGGAATATGCCTTCTCATAATCATATAACATATGAGCTAATACAAATGTACATTATTCTAATCCTCTTCTCTTGTGCTCTAAAATTAGTGATTTTTCTCCTTAGAGGCGTAGAAATATTTTAAGAAAGGCATTGGATCTTCAAGGGTCTGCTACCAATCCATGTCACTAATATCATTATTCTTTGACCACTATTACTCTTACATTAGAATATCCTTTTCATAATCATTGGTGTTTCATACAACCACCACTATCATTGTCTTTTAACACATTTGATCTTTGATAGGAAACTCAAATGAATATTTCAACATATTGAGACATCCTTGAAGGTATGAGAGTTCATGCTTTTCTCTCCTATGATAATGATCTATATCTCTAAAATAAAAATTCTTTAAGAACAATGTAAAAAATCACTCAAAAAGTAAGACTATCTTAAATCAAATAATGAAGCACTTAAAGCAATGAAACATCCTTGAAATATAAGCTATGCTTCTATATCATGCTTGAAACCTCATATTGTGGCTCTCATTTTTGAAATATGCTACTATTTTGATTTTCTTCCTTTTCTTATGGTGATATATTGTTCATTCAATATGGTCACTATTTTATCCCTGTAACAAATCAATTATTATACTTATGATCTAATGAAATCCATATGATCGTACTACAATAATAAATTATTTGTTCTCCCAAACATGGAAATGATTTTTTAGTGCATGACAACCAATTGCATGCTATTTCATTTGTCTATGAACAAATCTTATCTCTATTTAATCATGTACTAAGGGAACATATAGATTCCTTACTGTTAGATTCATTCATACTCTTCTTGATCATCACTAATTTCATATGTACTTCATATTCATGACATTCCTATAGAAACATATTTTTTATTTATCAACATGTTGCGCTCAAACCTTGTGGGAGACCACTTCATCCCACATGTTGACTGATAATAATTGTGTACCTATTCCTGCACATAAAACAAACATATTAAATAAAATATGAATTTTTTATCATTCTTTTTTGCTTCCTTCAATCCTATCTATAGTTTTTCATATGCATTGTGCAAGTGATTCATGTATGAGATATTGATGTATAGGTTAAGAGTTATGATCCCAAACTCTAACACCATTTATCACTCATTTGTAGGTTCATTAAAGACATGACAAGTGGAGTGAAGATGAATTTGTTTCTATTCCAACTATGGCTCTTCATTCATCAGGAAATGATAGATCTTTTCTCTTTATCAATGCTTCAATCTTTCATACATGCTTTACTTCCTTATGTATCTTTTCAGTCATTATTTTGATAGTTAATCCTATGTCTTATGTGGGCTTTCTACTTTATTTTGATAAATAAAATATCTTCAATTACAAATATATGTGTAACCTTTTGATGTGATACATTTGCATGACATGATGAAATATTCTTTTATCAGCATTTAATTTGTAGTACAACATTTAATAATGAAAACAAAGTTCAAAAAATATACCTTATTACTTTTAAACTGCACAAGCTATCCAAGCTCTCCATGTTTGAGATGGAAGTAAAAAATAGGTAATAGGTATGAAAATACCTATTCTTTGAGAAAGGATGGAGTTCAACACAAACTGACGCCATTGAAGGAAACAGAGAAAAATGTATGTATTAATGCAAGAATGTTTTTAGTTCATGGAAGGAAGTTTCTAGAAGGAATGAAGCATGAACATATGTGTTTTGAGTTAATTCCAAGATTTGATAAAGATAAAGTAGAAGATGTACCTTTAGAAGTTGCGTATTTTTTGGATGATTTTTTAGGATATTATATCTAATAATATATCTGATGGATTGCCACAAATAAGAAAGATTAGTCATCAAATGGACTTGATTCTTGGAGCCAAAATGCTAAATAAGGCATCACATAGCATGACTCTAACTAAGAGTGAGTAATTGAATAGACAAGTGCAAGAGTTGTTGCAGAAGGGGTTGATTCAAGAGATTTTGAGCCCATGTGCTATACTAAGAGTAATAGAACTAAAAAAAATAGAGAATTAAGGATGTGTATAGATGCTTGGACTATCAATAAGATTACTATCAATGCATTGAGGAAATGGAAACAATGTCTTTTTCCTAAAGATTTTGTTTTGTTTACTGATCATCAAGCTTTATAGTATTTGAATAATCAAGGAAAGTTGAATCAAAGGCATTTAAAATGGGTTGAGTTTTTGAAGAGTTATACTTTTCTTGAAGAAAAAAAGTGGGAAGTCTAATAGGGTTGCAGATGCCCTGAGTAGGAGGTAGAATTTTTTGACAGAGATGTAGATTGAAGTTGTCAGGTTCTATTGTCACAAAAGTTTGCACCCCTGTTTAGGTGATGGTTAGTAACCTAAATAAACTTTTAAAACATGGAAATAATCTCCCAATGTGGGACTTGATTAATGAGATTGAATCTCAGGAGAAGGATGACTTCCTTTACAATCAAGATGTACCTAGAATCTAATGAATTAAATTTGAAAGGGAAGAAAGATTGTATGAAAGGGAAAATGGGCGATGCACCAAATTGAATGTTTTGATTTCCTCATGCCTGAAACTACACTTGAATTTAACAAAATTATACAAATACACTACCCAAATATCTATCAACCTCAATCTTACATGAAGGAAATAAATTGAATTCAATCCTTTAAGTAATACAAACATTCACTAAATAGGATTGAACAATCAAGTTTACACAACAAGGAAGACTTCAGATGATGAAATACATGCAAATATGTAGGTAAAATGTAGGATTTACAAATCATATTTGCACTTAGGATAGGTAAAAAAACAATTTCATTGAATTTAGGCAAGAAAAAATTACTACATATTAGAAAGAACTCTGTAATAGAATTCAGGAGAAGATCTTGAAAATATTTACAAATGTTGCCTTTATAGATCATGCACAACTCTGATTAAATATTGAATCTCAAACCCTAACTAGGGTAAGATCACAGAGATAGATATGTTATACCTGAAGATATCTGACCTTTGCAAGTTGATCTTGACCCCAGAAGCAACAAGAATCTCATGAATTTAATGCCCCTACAATAAAAGAATGTCCTCTACAACCTCAAGAAGCATTGAAATAAATATGAGCTCAATAAGTCAACACTTTATACCCTGATAGCTTATAAAATTGACCTTGAACCCTCTACAACAAAATATTTGCAATTACTAAGTATGGAGGATGGCTGAAGATCAGATTAACTTTGGATTGATGGCATTGTTTATCTACCAGAAGTAGCTAGAAGCATCTTGAAATGCAATTCTCTACAACTAAGAACATAGAAAGTGAACCCAAAAGTGACCGTTAATTTTTAAATATTTAAATTCCTTTTGTCATTCCTGGGTCAAAAGGATTTGACCAACAAGACGTCTATTTTTTTATGAAGTGGGCATGTTGATGAGACCCCTTGGCCGCTTGGTAGAACATAAAACTTCATCGAAAGAGATATTGATGGGACAAAGTTGGAACATCATCAAAAATAGACATATCGATGATAGAATGCCTATCAATAAAGCCTAAAAGACACCAATTGAACAAGAAATCCCATTAAAAATATATTTCAATAGAACTGAGAAGAGGCTTCATCAAAAACCATATCGATGGAAGAGAGCTCATCGATGGGAGAAAAAAATTCTTGATCGAACACTAGGCTTCATCGACAAGGGTGGGCCAACTAGGGACATGTGTCCCTCTTTCATTCATCATCACCATTTATATTGTGTACCTTGCCACAAATTAATTATTTGCATTGTCTTACCATGGAGCCCTTCCCTATTCCTTCACTTGAGCTCTTCCACGTGTCTTCCTATCGCTTATCCATGAAATAATCTCATCGATCAAACGCAGAAACCACTGGACGAACACAAAAGTTCATCGAAAAATATTCATCAATGACAATGGGTAGAATCTTTATCAAAACTACTATCAATGGAAGAGAGCTCATTGGTGAAGTCTGCAAACACTCAAATGAACACAAAATTTCATCAAAACACATTTTGATAAGACTAGCAGAAACTCCATTGAAATTGTTCATCAATGAGAGAAAGCACACCGATGGAACACAAAAACACTCTGTTAAACACCCAACTCCATCAACAATAGGTTCATTTCTTAGCCGGTAAAGGGGTTGATTATCGACGTTGACGGGAGACTTCATGCAGTCACTTAAGTGACTCGTGAATGGTCCAACTAGCCAACTTCAAATTAGAATAAAGTGACACCTAGTCTTAAATAAAACCCTACGCATTTATAAAAGATTTATACTTGGATATTTTAGGGCTTTTATCCACATATATATTGATCTACAAATAAGAAAATATGCAACTGAATTCCATGATCTGGATCACTTCTGATATCTGATGGTGGGAAAAAATAGTCAACATTTCTAGCTACTTCAAGGGGACATTTTCCTACTAAATGATGAGATTAGTAGCCTTTTCAACCATTGGGCATGGAGTCAAACTTGATATAATCTACAACTTTTTCTCTGTAACTAAAAAAATCTCAAAAACCTTCCATTTTGAGTGAACATTTGTGCTTGTGCACTTCTTATAAAACTAAAAAATCTATTATATTATGTACAAGGCCTTAAATTTTCATTAAAAGAAAAGTTTAAGATGAATCCCATTGACTGGAATGGGAAGAATTTCACCATAAAGCCTAGATAACTAAAAAGTGTTGGCCTCTCTACAATTTATTATGATATAAGGGTTACTCCATATAGCATCAAAATTAGAATGTATGCTAGTTTTAGCTTTGTCTGAATCCCATTTGACAACAAGCTCACCTTCCCTAAATTCTATAATAGTAGATTTTTTGTCAAAAAAAATCTCGACCTTTTTCTTATGTGCTTCAAGTGTCTTCATAGAATGATTTATGAGCTCTTCAAGTTCTATTAAATCTTCTAATTTGACTGTCATGACATCATCTTAAGCTAGCACTGATCAGATAATTCAAAGAGAGGTAAACTCAATTTAAAGAGGAACTCTTGCCTCTAACATAAACTAACATAAAATGTGAGTTGCCAATAGCTCTCTTAGGTATAATTATGTCAGCCGTAGGTTCTTCCTTAGTTTAGTATGCCAATCTCTCTGATTGTCTTCAATTATTCTCTTAATGATCCTGATGAGATTCATTTTGGAGGACTTGGCTAGACCATTACCTTGGGGATAATAATTTTAAAAAGTTTTAAAATATATGCAATTATCTACTGTCCAAGAGCTGATGTGAGCCCCAACAAAGGATTTAGCATTATCTGATATGATAGTTGAAGGGGCACCAAACCTAGTTGCAATACCATCAAAGAATTCAACCACTGAAACTTTTGTAGTGTCCTTCAAGGCTACTACCTCTGTCCATCATGTGCTATAACTAGATGGTGGGTTTTTTGGACCAATGAAATCCAAACCCCATTGAGTGAAAGGTTGATCCACCTAAATAGGATGAATGGGAAGGGAAGCCAACCTCTTCTTGCCTAAAATAAGGCACATTTTCTAAAATTTCTCACCCATTGGTGAGATTCCTTGAACAAGGTTGTCCAATAGTAGTCAGTCTTCATTATCTTCAAGATTGTGACCCTTGCTGAAAAATGACCACTTGAAGGACCATCATGAAACTCCTCCACCATCTTATTGATCTGATTTGTATTAATGCACCTTAGTAGAACACCATTGGATTCCTTTCTTAATAGTATGCCATCTACTAATGCTTATGGAATAGGCTACACTCTAAATTATCTCCTTTTATCCTTGTCTAAACCTTGTGGATATTTTCCCTCTATCAAAAAGATAGTCATATCATGCAACCAATCATCTAATTTTCAATTATAGTTGGTTTCTCATCTTATAATAATAGGGAAACCTCTTTAGATGTCTCAAAATATGAGACCATTTATTCACATAGGCATTTGACCCTCACAATTTTAGTGATCTTGATTTCAATGTCATATTCCATCCTTGGCGATGCATCCAACTCTTTTATCACTGATGTCTTTTCTGAAAAGAAAGTCCTTCACACTTGCATGTGGGACCAAGAGTTGGATCATGTTATTAGAAAATAAATGTCTAAACTTTTTGAGAGCTCTTATGATAGAAAGAACTTGTCTTTCCAAATAGTTGTATCTCATTTCATATTCTTTGATCCCTTTACTGAAGAAAGCAATGGACTTCTTTGTATCTTCTTCATTCATCTGTGTCAAGACAGTTGATATACTTGATTCTCCTCCAAGATTATAGAGGATAAAATATGTATCAAAATTAGGATTGCAAGAGTAGAATAATATTTAATAGCTGTTTTAATTATCTCCTCAAAACTTTCCCTCCCTTTGTCCATCTAAATTCCATTTTCTTTTTCAGCATACTTGTAACTGGTTTAACCATAGTAGCAGGGTTAGGAATTAACCTTCTTAGAATGATGATCCTTCCAATTAAACTTTGCAATCCTTTCTTGTGCTTAGGAAGTGGAAGAGAAAGAATCATCTCCACTCTCTTTGGATCTATATTCAAGCCATCCTTTGATACAATATGTCCCAAAATATTTCCTTGATCAGTGAAAAACACACACTTTCTTGGATTCAAGCACACACCATATTCCTTGCATTTGATACAAAACTTCTAATACACCTTTAAAATCCATTTCCATTGCCTTCTAAAATGTAGCACCTACATTTTTTAGTCAGAATAGCATTTTACAATAAGCATAAGCATCCCATTTAGTGGTAAATGTTATCTTATAATGGTCTAATTGTTGGACTAAAACTTGATTATAACCTGAGAAACCATCTAATAAAGTGAACCTTTCAGATCCACTAACTTTGGACAAGATATGCTCCATGGAAGGAAGAGGATGGTGGTCTTTAACAGAAACCCTATTAAGGTCTCTAAAGTCTACACATAGTCTGATTTCTCCATTTTTTTCCTTACAGGTAAAGGGTTGGCTACCTAGGAGGAGTGCTTGATAGAAAAAATTATATTAGCCTCTATGAGCTTTGAAGACTCCTTTCTCATTAAGGGTTCAATCTTAGGATTAGTCGGTCTTTGTTTTTGTCTAACAGGCTTTGCATCAGTGTTTAATTCTATAGTATGTTCAGATAAACTTGGGTCAAAACCTTTCAAGTCTTCATATGTCCAATTAATAACATCATTGAATTCTTGACATAACTTAATGAAAATTTCATTTTCAGTCTAAGAGCATACCTTTCCCAAGTTAAGAGTCCTTCAATCAGTAATGGTGATAGGTTTGTAGTCATCCTTCTTTGTAGATAGGTTCTAGCTTCTACTCCTTTCTCTATCATCATAATTAAATATGCCCTCCAAAGTGACTAATCCTTTGGGAAATTTGTTGGAAATGAGATTCATGATTTTATCTCCATATTGGTTCTACAACATAGTCTAAGTTTTAACAGCAAACTCTACTTCATTTTGCAAGAAATTGATAATCAATGAATCAAATTCAAAGACTTGCCAATTTATGCAATTGTCTAGGACATCAAGCCTCATAACCAATCTGATATGTTGTTCATTTGTGTGTTAGAATAACTGAGAGGGGGGTGAATCAGTGGCCTCAAAAATTAATCCTTAAATCAACCCAAAAACTTATTACCACATTTATAAGCCTTTAGTTGTCTTCATTCCTACAAGATGATTGCCTTGAAATATTAATAACACATAACTACTGCTCGGATTACTCGTTCAAACCTTATTCTTACTTTTACTGATTAACAGTCTTTTTATTTACCAAAATACAGTAAATAACTAGTGTATACTAATCAACCCATATTTACTAATGTGAAATGAAAAACAATAAAGTAATGACTCATAAACACATTGATACATGGATTTTTAACGTGGAAACCCTGTTAAGGGAAAAACCACTGAGACTGGTAACCCAAATTTTCACTCTTTTGAAGTGAGCTCAGTGAAGAGCCAACCCTGTTAAAGGTTACAAACACACTATTAGGTGTGACCTTGTTAGAGGATTTAAATGAATAGTTTGTCACTTAGTATCTAGCATCTAATGCTACCATCCTTGATCAAACACTCACTTGGTCTGTCAATAGGTATCAGGCATATCCAATGCTACTTTGTATGATCAAAATTTTTGATACTCCTTGGGATGTATCTCAATTAGAAAAGACTTTTAAGTCATCCTCGGTTAAGAGACTTGATGCTTCAATGGTTAAATTGAAACAATAAATTGATTTTTTCACATATGCAACTAGAATTGCATATTTTTAGATCTACTGTAAGTACATTACCTTTCTCATCATTTTTATCAATTCAATACCTTTTCTCCACACTTTTCTTCTCTCTGATGTTGTATCACTATTCGTCAATTTCTATAGAGTTTAGCTCTTTCCTCAGCTTCATTGATCAAGTCTGAATGAAGACTCTCTTCTCCTTCAAAATCTCTTCAACATCTATTCTCTTGTCACTCCCCTTATTCAATATGAATTATCTTGTCTCTTATATAGACATGATTTCACTATTTCTTGGCTTTCATGATCTTGGCGTGATCCACAATTATCACCAATTAGATTTAAAGAAAAACTCCTATTTTATCTCGTAGAGATCTTCTTGCCAATTGGAAAAAATAGCTTTAAATCCTTTACTTATCTCTGGCTTTATCTTGTCAATTAAAACAATGATAATTACCAGTTATGTCTATATTTAGCTCTTGACATCTAAGCCTTTTTTCATTTATTAACTCTTTGTTCTATCGGTCAATACTTCAGTTCATCATCGGTGACAATTGATTGTTCCATCGGTGAGACTTCAGTTGTCTTTGGGATCTCCATCCATCGGTGTTGTCTATCCGTCGGGCAACACTGTAATTCTATCCGTCGGGTTACCCTGTGCTTTTCTCATTGGTTAACATTGTGACTTTGCTTGTCCACTAGTAGAATTGGCCCCTATTTTTTATGAAAATTGGTCGAATTATCTACCCAGATTGGTCGAAAGACCCACAATTTGCTTTGTCGGTATTTTTTTGGTCGAAAGTTTGACACATCCTAGTTTAAGTCAAAATTGGCATGTTGAAATGTCCATATTATTTTTTGAAACTTTGACCAACTTTCGTCGAAATGTTCAACTGATCCGACCAGGATGTCAAACCCATGATGCATATTTTTGACACACAATGGTCAAAACATACACCAGCCCAAGTTAATGTTTCGACCAAGTTTGGTCAAAATGTTTGACCCATCCGACCAGGATGCCAAACCCATGATGCAAACTTTCAACACAGAATGGTCGAAACGTAAACTGGTCTAAGTTAATGTTTCGACCAAGGGATGTCAAAATTTTGACCAATATTGAATTTTAAAAAAAAACAAATTGCATCTTTATCCAAAAAGTTCTCAAGAAGTTGCAATGATAATTGCAAAGTTGTCAAATTGATAAGTTTTGCAAATTTTTTACATTTTCTATCAAATGTTGGCTTCCTTACCTAGATGTGATACAAAATCATGTCAAATGATTTTTTGATATGATTTTTTATCACATCTAGGCAAGGAAGCTAGCATTTGATAGAAAATGTAAAAAAGTTGCAAAAGTTACCAATTTGACAACTTTGCAACATTGCAACTTGTTGAGAACTTTTTGCACAAAGATGC
>MU225808.1:2668442-2695161 GCA_018584345.1 Thuja plicata | reverse complement strand
TTGAAATGACTAAAAACTACATGGGTTATAACCCAAAAATATATATATCTACTTAGCATTGATGTTGTAAGTGTTTAACCAAACTGTTCCTACTTCATGTTTTGATGAACTAAATTTTGATTTCACTCTGTAGCTGAGTATGTATCATTTGTGCGCACCTAAATTATACAAAAAAAATTAATTGCTTCTAAAATTAGTTTTGGTACATCAAATGACCTTGGATAGAACACTGGTTGTCTCTAGGCATGGTATTTTTAAGGTGGAAGGACAGGTGGCATGGGGGATCAAAGGTATGGTTCCAAGACAAGAGTTGATAAAAATGAGTGATACCATAGAAAAGTAGAGGAGCACACTTAGAAATACCATACGAAGTGTGATCCGAAACATTGATGAAAAAAACTATAACACAATCTACCCAAAAATGTGTTAAAATAATTTCTATGGATTGTGGAAATCTGATATCATTGGTCTTATATATACTTTCTATATTAAGTCATTACATCAGCAATATACCTATAATTTATAAATAAGGTAATTATTAAATTCATATTAGATCATATATATATATATATATATATATATATATATAATCACTTATTATTATCTAGATCTCTATAATACACAAAGTACAAACAATAATAATTACAGAAATACTTGCTATCCAATTTTTGTATCAAATGATACTCGTACCAAGATATCGATAGTCTGAAGTTATTCTTTGTCTTTCCCTTTTCATTTCTTGCAGCCGATGATGATTGAATGTGTCTGAGGCTTCATTTATACTTCTATCTCTTAATGACAACTCATATCTTTCTCATTTTCTTCCCTTCAAGGTTAAATCAGTTTATTATACCAATAACACTCTTAGTGATCGCTAGTAATTGTAGTTGGGAACTAATCTTTTTCAAGGGTAGCGTCTCTTCGTAATTCCTCTTTAAGACTTGATCATTGCCATTAAACTTCTAACTCATGCCTCTTCTCATAAGTAATGACAATATCTGCTTATCGTAATTGTTGTCCAATCAACTCTTAATCTCGATTAGACTTGTGTAGTTAGTCTAATCACTATTCTTGTTTATTGTTTACAATAGAGTTAGAGGAGTCAATTATAATTGATTTCCTTTGCACATGTTGTTATGATCGGTGAACATGACTAATTGATCAATTAGTTACTTACTTTCTGTATCGATATTGTTGATTGCCACTCAAGTTGTTGTAATATATAAGTCCATATTTCCACTTAATCAATGCTTGATGCCACCTCCTTGCACTGCAAATGCCTTAATTTATTACTTGCATGAATTGCTGACTCTCTTTTCTTTCTATCGATGGTTATCTAATAGTTTCCGCATATTAATATTAATCGCTGTTTATTTATGCATCTATGTTGTTCGTGAATCTATCCTTGACATCACCTTGATGGGAAACTAAATGAAATATGAGCTTAATGAATCTCATTATTGTTAGTTGTATGTCAACACATCCATGGATAGGATTCATGTTCTGTTAGTTGATTATTGTGACCTCTAGTGCTGAGTGTTTGACTCCTTATGTAATCGTGATTATGTGAAACCCTAATCATTCCATACCTATTATGTGGGTCACATTTTATATTAGTGCCTTGTTTTACATATTAAACTATATAATTCCTAAGGATGGAAGATCACAATTCACATTATAAAATATGAGCTCCAAAATAAAATAGCTTTTTGAACACCATGTCACAAAATGTGTTGTATTTAAGGACACAATATGTGTTATCCTTAGGAAGCATTGTCCACAATGCTAGAGGACCAAGTCAAATTTATCTCACGCATCTTCTTCTTCTTCCTCTTCTATTTTCTTTGATGTTAGATTATCATATGCACAATTTGATCGTATGGAAGACTTGAGAAGGATCTTATTTGATGAATGTTATGAACTTGTTCCATGTACTCAATTGTAGATGATTGAAGAGGTTAAATGGAATCAAGAAAGACAGCCAATAAATCTGCAATATTCAATATTTAGTGAACATTTCCATCCACATAGATGTTCATTTCTAGTTGTGGTAATGGAGAAAATACTTGTAGAAAATTATTGACAACTGATTGAGAAAAGAAATGATCACTAACGAGTAGCATATTTTGAAGAAGAATATTCAAGTTGAAAATTATTGAATACTGATTGAAGACCCAAGAAATTTATATTGATCCACAAGTGTTACTAAGGAATAAGATTCAGGTTGAATGCTCTACTACATCACTTGTCTCACCAGACTCAATCATCTTTATCTCCTTATCCTTTTTTATTTTTCCATGACTGGTTTCATATTCTTAAACAATTTTATCATGGAGGACAAGGGACTCAACAAGGAGAAGTTTAGATTTTTGTAACCTTAGGAGGATACATACATACATAGTTTGTGTCTAATATGAGGTGCTTATATGTAGCCCTGTGATGTGTTTAATTGATGTAGCCTCTTGCCAAGACCGTGTTTTGTGCCCATTTTGCTAACATATTACAGGACTAAAAGAAGAACATCTATTATGGTTCCTCTACTTTCATCAGAAAGACTTGGTGTGATGGTAAGCCACTCATCTATTTCCCTAAAAAATTGTAGTTCTACAGTAGATTGTTATGTTTGGTCATATGTTCAGTTAGTGGAGGGAAAGAGGCACAAGATACACTATAGGTGAGAGGTTTCATTTGTAGCATTCACTTCATAGGCGTATATGCCTTGTGTGAACACCACATATTTACGCCGAAGGTGTTCCTTTTCTTCAAAAAATATTTTCACTTTGACATCAACGGTTTCAAATGTTCAATATAGTGGCAAGACGATTGAAAGAATCTTGACCTTTCATTTTCCTTTCATTTAATATTGCTTGTATTTTATTTTAATGTTTAACTCCATCGGCATTTGTGTTCCCTTTTACCATTTACTGGTAGCCGACTATGCCATTTTTGGGGAGTGGTGGCATCGTGTGGCCTTGATATCCACCAGTTTGTTTTGCCGAACATGCCTTGTCGTGATAAAATACAATGATTTGAGCGTAACAATATCTAAATCTTTAAGAACCAAAATAATTACTCTATGTTGGGCACTTCTGGAATATGGAGTGGGTATCTAGGGGTTTGGCAGTTGTTTGTGTTGGTTTAGTTTTGTTTCTGCTCAAGATAGCAACAACAATATGGTGGAAGCCTCTGCAATTCAAAAAGTAATTTGAAGACCAAGGAATCAGGGGTCCTCCGTACAGGCAATTGGATGGGAATTCTACATAAATATCTAGAATGATGAATGAGCAAAGAGAAAATCCCATGTCATTTTCACATGACATACTCCCTCACGTTCTTCCCCATTAGCATCAGTGAACCAAAACCTATGGTACACTTATATTCTACAAATTTTAACACTATCTGGTATTTTATTAATCGTATTACTGGAATTCATACTTAGTATCATTGATTGTTTTGCTTTGGTGTTGTTAAAACTTAGAATAGTGGCTGAAAAAGAAGACTAGCGAGTGATTAAGAAGAATATGCACAATTTCGAAGACTCTATTTATTAATAAACTTGTTCTATGTGATATAGTTGGTCAGGATTTTATTTTCTAGTTTGGGTTTCAAGCCAGGTTGGTTGTTCCCCACCCTAAGCTTATTAAGGAGATATTGTCCACTAAATTTGGCAACTATACAAAGTTTCTGGGTAATCCCCTTTGAAGACAGGTGTTTGGAGAGGGGCTTACGGGATTGATAGGTGAGAAATGGACTCAGCATAGGAAAATCATCAATCCTGCTTTCCACATGAATCTCTTGAAGGTAAGTCGTTGAATGTCTGCAATTATGTTTTAAATTAGGATTAAGATCAAATAATATATAAATTGTTTTTTTAGAGAGAAATCTATCAAGTTTCACATACTGGTGGTAAGATCTCTATAATTCTTTTGGTAAATACCTTTTTGGGTAAGATCTCTATAATTCTTTTGGTAAATACCCTCTTTGGGCATTGTTTTATTGTCCAAAAGATTCATTCAATGTTTAGTGAGCTTAGCTTTTCATTGCTAGGAACTTAGCCCACAAAATTTGGGGAGTAGTTTTGTTTTTCAGTTGTGCTTTTGGCTCGGACATTTTGTTAAACGGCTACCATGCATCCATGATATATAAAGCCTTTTCTTTAAGTTAGATTAGACATTTTTTCAAATAGTTCTCCTACATCCATGCTGTAAAAGCCAAACAAGAGGCTAAGATTTTATAAAAGTTTTCTATTAATTTTCAAACAAACCCGAGTACAAACATTTTAGCTTCATTGCAAACATACTACTGCATCTCTATCTATCTGGGCAGACACCATTTTTCAAGTTTTCATCCTAATATGGAACTCACTCACACTTTTTCTAGGTAATTTTATAACGGTCTTGACAAATTTAGCATGGCTACTTCGTTTAACTTTTTTTTGAAATAGAAAAATTATAATATCCATTTGCTTTGTTAGAATTGATACCAAAATGTGCACACGAATACTATTGGCTTTTTGTATGTGCAGAAATGGAACAATATTTAGTTTGTGACAAATGCATCATTCATCCTCTCAATTTATTCAAATTACCTTACTTCTGCTGTGAAAAGCTTCCATTGCCACATGGTTTCTAGGCAACCCTCCGAGCTTCAAGCCTTGGCCAAATCTCAGGTAAATATAAACTAAATCTATATTATTGACTGAATTTATATTTTCTCATAGAAAAAATCCTTCATTTATTTGATCTTTTTGTATATCATGCCTTCTCAAATGCAATCAAAAGTTAAGCATTTTCTAGCGTTTGGTCTTAACTGAATTCTGTTTACCCACCTGCTAAGCTATTATATGTTTTCATGATTTCATTGTAGGTTGATTGTATCCTTGCAGATAACCCAAGAGCAACTAGCTACATGGTTGGATATGAGAGAACCTACCCCACCTAAGTTCAACACATAGCTTCATCTATACTATAAGACAAATTGGACTCATCATTTGTGAGCTGCAATAAAGCAAATTATTTTCTTTTCCTCTAAGCTCATCCATTAGTTGTTCTATTTGAATTCCTGGTCAATTGATAGGGATTACTCTCACAAGTGTACTACTCCCTCTTGAATCAGGTCTCTACAACCTTCTCAACAATAAAATATTGTAATTGTAATGTTTGTTCAAATCAAATTTTCAATTAAAAAAAATTAAGACTGCGCACCAAAAAAAAATTGAAATTCATGATAAATTTTGAAAAATAATTAAGGATTCTTTCCACCTACAGCAAAGAGCTCTAAATTTGTAGGGTTTACTAACCCTTTTTATTCAAATTTTAAATTTACTAACTGATTATGCTTCTTTCCTCTCCATAAGAAACTTATTTTGCTACTGACTCATGACAATTATTGTAATAGCTATTTAAAATGTTTTATACTGCATTTACAGTTTACTGGGATAAAATTACACATTTTAAAGTCTCTTAGCCAAGTTTGATTTGATTCATGTATTTTGATTTACAGATCAAAATATATGTTTTAATTTGGCACCATCACTGTCATTGATTATGCTTCTTTCCTCTGCATAACAAACTTCTTTTGCTACAAACTGATGACCAACAATGATTTTTATTGTTGTATACAAAATTCTATACTATGTTTGCAGTATAACGAGATATATTTTCACATTTTAAAATCTCTTACTCAACTTTGATTTTATTCACGCCTTTTGATTTACAGATAAAAATATATATGAGAGATTGGTTCAACTTAGAACTTCAAAAAACATATTATTACGTATGCAATTGCATTGCTAGCAAATTACATCATCAAAAAATGCATGCTACAAGTTTCTTCGGCGTACCTATTGCACCCTATGGTGTGATTGCTAGTAGATATAATGGTAGGTTATATAGAAAGGGAAAAATGGAATCGTTGGAATAGTATTGAATCATTTTTGCAGTCTTTTAATTGATTTTTTCAAACAAAAATCAAGGGTTTGTTTGCTAATAAATGTGACTCACTTATGAAGAATCACAGCAATATTCTACACCATATCATGGTTTTTCCATCCATACAAAATTGCACGACTACAATTATTATGCATCTAGGGTTTATACAGTTTTTGCAAAATGATCAATTTTGAAAAGCGCTTTGTTTAAAACCAAAAAATATGTGATGCAAACATACTTACCAGGCACAAATTTGTGGTGTCCCCCTCTTTCCCAAAGCACCGTGTTCAATGAAAAAATGAAAAATGTGTTTCACTTTTCAGTTTTTTTTGTTTATAATCCCGTGTTCGTCAAACATTTGACCTTTCTTAATACATGTCAAAATTTTGACCTTTTCGAGATCATAAACAAAAAAATAATAATTTCATAAGCCAGATTGGCCTGTCATCAAAAATTTTGGTAAAAAATAGAGGCCTAATGTACTAGTGGTCGGTAATGTTGTGATTTTTCTCGTCGGGTAACACTGTGACTTTGCTCTTGTCGGTTTACTTTGTCTGTCGGTGTGCACTTCGTCAGTGTATACAGTCACTTTGTGAATACTTAACTTTTATGCATTACTGATAGCATAGCCTTTGATTCATTGGTTCTTTGAAGTCCTTAGCAGTATGTACATGACCATACAGATTATATCAAGTTGACATCAATGAAAATACAATACATTAACTAATTTAATGTCTTGCATTAATTTTCTGTGTCTCGATGATCATCAACTTAACATCTTCAAACATTCAATCAATTATAGTTCATCAATATCTCCCTTTAGCATTGATGGAAACACACTACATCATCACACTATATTATCACTAATACAATATAAAATATACATTTGAAGTTCATCAAACTACTAATCTTATGTACTATAACCGATACAAATATATGGTCCTCAGTAAGCTCACATAGCTTAGATTTGATTCTTGCAGCTCTCTTTCTGTCTTCAATCCCTTTATTGGATAGATGTAGAATATTTCTTCTTCTGATGTGATGTGTTCTCTTCTTGTGTCAAACTCTCTCCCTTTGACTGATCTTTGCTTTTGATGTCTCTTTTCTCTCTTGACAGCAATCTCTCCCTTTGTATGTACTCTCCCTTTTTGGTTACATCTCTCCCTTTGGATAATGTGATAATGGATATAATCTCTCCCTTTGACAACAATGCCAAAAAAATATTTGACAGTAATGCCAAACAATCCTTTCTATCCATTCAATATATTCCTTGAATTTCCCAAGCCATCGGCAATATAACAACTCTAGTGCTTGGTGTAGATAAATACCTTGTAGTGTACAAATGTATCTTTGAAGTCCATATCTTTGTTTGCATCAACATGAATCATATTCTGAGAATATGTAGGCTGATGCATCCTTCTAGTCATCTTACTGACCAGTACACAAGGGTCTGACCCCTAGTCTCTTTCTCAAGTACTCAAATGTATCCTTGGGCAGTGGCTTGGTGAAGATATCAGCTAATTGTTCATTTGATTTCACATACTCAAGTATTACCTCCTTTTCTTGAACTTGTTCTCTCAAATAATGATACTTGATAGCAATATGCTTTGTCTTAGCATGCATGACTAGATTCTTGGAAATTTTAATTGCACTGGTATTGTCACAATAGATAATTACTGGTTCAAGAATTTTCATATTCATACCTTCCAGTAACTATTTGATCCATGCAATATTTGAAAAATTTGCAACAGCAGCAACATAATATGTTTCTATAGTAGACTGAGAGATGCATCCTTGCTTCATGCTAATCCATGTGACAAGTCTGTCACCCATAAAGAATGCTCCTCCAGTTGTGCTCTTTCTGTCATCAATGTTTGCAGCCCAATCAGCGTCGATAAAAACCTTAAGTTCAAATTTATGTTCTCTTCTATACCATAATCCATAGTCCTCGGTATTCTTCAGATATCTTAGGATTCTTTTCATAGCAGTCATATGTGATTCCCTGGGATTAGCAGAATATCTTGCAACTATTCCTACTACATGTGCAATATTTGGTCTAGTATGTACAACATACATGAGTTTGCTAATCATTGACCTGTACAAAGTCTGATTTACCTCAGGTGACTTTTCCTCCTTTTTCAGCTTACATCCAGTTGTCATCAGTGTTCCAACTGGCATGGAATCTTCCATCTTGAATCTTTTCAGCACTTCCTTGATGTATTTGGATTGTGTAATGAAAATGCCTTAATCTTGTTTCATGATCTATAGACCAAGAAATAACTTGATCTCTCCAAACATAGACATCTCAAACTCTTTGCTCATTTAATTTGCAAATTATTTGCATAGCATATCATTGCCTCCAAATATGATGTCATCAACAAATATTTTAGCAACCAAAATGTTAGCATCAGTATCATCCTTTAAATAAAGATTAATGTTTTCACTAGTTCTTACAAATCCAATACTTATGAGATAGGAATGAAGTCTTTCACACCAGGCTCTCAGTGCTTGTTTCAATCCATACAAGGCTTTATGTAGTCTGCATACCATGTTCCTCTTCTCTGGATCAGCAAACCCTTCTGGTTGCTCAATGTATACCTCTTCCTCAAGTATTCCATTTAGGAATGCAGACTTGACATCCATCTGGTATACCTTGAATCCTGTAAATGAAGCATAAGCAAGTAATATTCTCACTCCTTCTAGCCTAGCAACAGGTGCAAAGCTTTCTCCATAGTCAATCCCTTCTTCTTGTGCATACCCCTTGCATACTAGTCTTCCTTTGTTTCTGGTGACTTCTCCATTCTCATTCGGTTTATTTTTTAATATCCATTTGGTATCGATGACATTCTTGTCATCTGGTCTTGGTACAAGTGTCCACGTCTTGTTTTTCTCAATCTACACAATTTCTTGTATGGCAGATAATCTAATAGCATAAGTAGGTAGTAAGGTTCTTAGAATTTTACTTACCACTGTCTCTTCATCTAGTACACCTCCAACTCCTTGAATAGAATTGACTACCTCTTTGATTCTTGTGTTGTACTATGTGATGTTTTCACCTTCTTTCATTTTGAGATCATCAAACTTCCCTCTAAGGCTTTCTGCCTTGTCTCTCAGAACATTTATATCACCACCATGTACAAGCTTCAATTTATCCCACATCTGCTTTGTAGTTGTGCATGTTTTGACATCTTCAAATTTAGCATCAGAGAGTGAGGAAGAAAAATCTATTATCATTCAGTTGTGCTCATGCTTCTCTCTCATTTGTTCAACTGTGAGTGCTCCTATGGGCAACACATATTTAGTATCTAAGTATTGAGTAACACCATTTCTAATATCTTATAAGTGGAGTCTTATCCTACTTTTCCATGAAGCAAAGTTGTCTTTGTTCAACTCAGGCACATCTCATCTTTTCATCTTGTGATCTTTAGCTTAGGTCTTGAAACCTTCCTTCTAAGCACACAAGCTTTGATACCAATTGTTAGAATAACTGAAAGGGGGGGTAAATCAGTGGCCTCAAAAATTAATCCTTAAATCAACCCAAAAACTTATTACCACATTTATAAGCCTCTAGTTATCTTCATTCCTACAAGATGATTGCCTTGAAATATTAATAACACATAACTACTGCTCGGATTACTCTTTCAAACCTTATTCTTACTTTTACCGATTAGCAGTCTTTCTATTTACCAAAATATAGTAAATAACTAGTGTATACTGATCAATGCAGATTTACTTATGTGAAATGAAAAACAATAACGTAATGACTCATAAACACATTGACACATGGATTTTTAACGTGGAAACCCTATTAAGGGAAAAACCACTGGGACCGGTAACCCAAATTTTCACTCTTTTGAAGTGAGATCGGTGTAGAGCCAACCCTATTAAAGGATACAAACACACTATAAGGTGTGACCTTTTTAGAGGATTTAAATGAATAGTTTGTCACTTAGTATCTGGCATCTAATGCTACCATCCTTGATCAAACACTCACTTGGTCTATCAATAGGTATCAGGCATATCCAATGCTACTTTGTATGATCAAACTTTTTGATACTCCTTGGGATTTATCTCATTTAGAAAAGAATTTTAAGTCCTGCTAGGTTAAGAGACTTGATGCTTCAATGGTTAAATTGAAATATTAAATTGATCTATTCACATATACAACTAGAATTGTAGATTTTCAGATCTATTGTAAGTACATTACCTTTCTGATCAATGTTATCAATTTAATACCTTTTCTCCACACTGTTCTGCTCTCTGATGTTGTATCATTGTTCGTCGGTGTCTGCAGAGTTTAGCTCTTTCCTCAACTTGATTGATCAAGTTTGAATGAAGACTTTCTTCTCCTTTAGAATATCTTCAGCATCTATTCTCTTTTCACTCCCCTTATTCATATTGAATTAGCTTGTCTGTTATATAGACATAATTTCATCATTTCTTGGCTTTCTTGATCTTGGCGTGATCCACAATTCTTGCCAATTAGATTTAAAGAAAAACTCATGTTTTATCTCATAGAGATATTCTTGCCAACTAGAAAAAATATCTTTAAATCCTTTATTTATCTCTAGCTTTATCTTGTCGATTAAAACAATGATAATTACCAATTAAGTCTGTATTTAGCTCTTGACAGCTAAGCCTTTTGTCATTTCTGAACTCTTTGTTCTGTCAGTCAATACTTCAGTTAGTCGTCGGTGACAACTAACTATTTCATCGGTGATAATTCATTTGTCTTTGGGATCTTTGTTTGTCGGTGTTGTCTATCCATCGGGAAACACTGTAATTCTGTCTGTTGGGTTACACGGTGCTTTGCTCATCGGTTAACACTTTGACTTTTCTCATCGGTAATGTTGTGATTTTTCTCTTCGGGTAACACTGTGACTTTTCTCTTGTTAGTTTACTCTGTCCGTTTTCTCTTGTCAGTTTTCTTTACATCTCATTTTTTTTTCCTTTTCAGTAGTGTCACAAAAAATTTCCAGAATTCCTTCAGCCTATCCAAGAATGGAATTTCTACACTATTTAATAAATTTACTGCACAAATATACTTTGCAGAGAGGTAAGAAGAAATATTCCTAAGCAAGCATCCTTTATAGAACATAATCTATGCTAGGAAAAAAGGTATTTCTTTGTAGTTTTTCTTAGAACAAGTAAGGGTTTCTCAGGAAGAGGAACGAAGAAATAAAAAAATGGAATTAGGAAATAAAATCTACATACCTGAAACTCAATACTTTCTATTACCAAGAACAAGAATTCCAATCAAATGAGAGAGGAGTTGCCACTTGTCTAACCAGACCTGCATCTCCTAGAATAATGGTTTGAACCCTATTTAATCCCCCTTCAAGTCAGCGCTATAAGGTGGTTTGGAGCTTCCAGAATATGTTCCGATCATCCCAAATCAGATTTTCCTATGTTGGTAGCTGCCCATGTTGGTTGTAAGCATCAGAGCTCAGCCCTCTGCTAGCCACGTTTACCATTGACGAAACCTCACTACTCAGGGATGGACGAGTATATGTTTCTCCAGGCCTGCACGTTTGTGTTCTTATTTGTTTGTTTTCTTTTTTTGTTTTTATAAAAGTTCCAATGTTTTATATAAGGCGTTAGTTTGTATTTTATTTAGTTTACCATTCCATTATTATTTTTCTATACGCGTATATAGATATATATAACTCTTTCTCTTTCACCATACTTTTAAACATATTTATCAATATGATTATGTTATTATATTTTTACATATTTTGATAATTTTTATTTATATTGATATAGATATTGGCATTATTACTTTTGTTGATTTTATTTGTTTACATTATTAATGATTTATTATTTAATTTAATTATATTGTTTAATGTTTATTTAATTACTCATATTATTTAATGATTATTTGATAATTGTTTAAATTTCTAATTAAACATTATAAATATCTATTTAATTACTTTTAATGCCTAACAATTATTATTCCCATTTAAATTTCATAATTAGTCATTCGTAATATTTGATGGATATTTAAAATCGGTTTAAATCGAGAATCTAGTTAACACTATGAAATACAAAATAATTCAACTAGAAATAATTCAATAAACATCGTCTAAAGAGTTTAATAATCAAAATAAAATAAAATAACATCTAAAGATTAAAGTAATGCAATGATAAAAGGTAACACATTAACGCACTCGTTAAATAATATGTTAATATATGAGAATCACAAAGGTTAACCTATAGGGGCCGTGACATGTTCTCTGCATTGAATCTAAACTTTTTATCTCTCCATTTTTATTCCTTGAGCCATCAAAGAACATACTCCATAATCCATCAAGTATCTTCATGTTTTTTAATAAGATTAGGGATAGGAGAATTCTCCTCATGTATACAATAATTTCCAAGGCATGTCTATTCAACTTCTTCTACTAGATCAAATTGAAAAGCATTATCCCATTCATCCAAGAGATAATCAGGAACCTCTACCAAGAGAGTAGAAGGTTCGTGGATTACGCATTATTCATCATTATCATGGAGTGTGCAATTCATTTTTATGGGGCTAGGTGTGTATGGATCTATGTGATTGAGATATAATAGATCCTCTTTTATGGAAGCCTTTTTTCCATATCTAGTTCTAAAGAACATGTAGGACCAAACAGATGCAATATAGCCACATATTTGGGTAGTGAAGTCCCTAGAGAGGCATAGGAAAAAATTTGCAGGAAGACTAATGACTGATATATCTTGTGTGACAGTGCAACTAGGAAATGCATCCAAGGCTAATTTGATAACTTTAAATACCTCTATTGTTTAGACAGAAGTACCATCCAATTGGAAAACCCCTCTAGTCACAGGTTCATATTTAATACCTAGAAGGTTAGCAACCTTCTTTGGCATAGCTGAGCTACTTGCTCCTGAATCTATCATGAGATTATGAACTAGTTTATCTCCTATGATTAAAGAGATAAAAAGTGGGAGGATTTTCTTTCTTACTTTTATTCTCTTCTTTGGTAGGTTGTACAAGAATTTTGTGTGATTTTATGTTCCGCTTGTTGTTGTTGATTCCTCTTGAACAATCACATTCTTTATCTCTTCTTGTATAAATTCAAACTAAGATGCAATCATGAGAAGATCCCACATAGGTTCATTGACAGTGGTCCTCTTCATTTGATCTACAATGTTGAGAGCAATGTTTAATGACTTGATAGTAATTTTAGCAACCACAAGGTCTAATCACTAAATTGGATCAACTTGAGGTGCTTTTGGTTTCCTACTGTTCTGATGGATATTCTGATTTTGAGATGGAGCAGCAGTATCATGTGGTATACTTGTTGATGAAGTAGTTGTAACAACCTCTAAATGTGAAGCTTGATTTGATGTGGGAGGTGAAATACTTTCTACTACTCTCTTTTTTCTCCTATTATTATGATCTATGCCACTACTGCTATCATGATTAACACCACACAAATCCTTTTGCTAAAAATTCACTAGAGAATAATATCATTGATGTTGGGGCTGGAAACCAATATTGGACTTATTTGTGTTATACTATTGTCCTGACATTGTTGATTCATCCTAAATGGTTAGAGCTTGAGGAGAATCTATCCCTTGACAATCACACTGCTCATGAGAAAAATGTAAGTAGTACACTACTCTTGTTCTTGAGAAAAATTGTTTTGAGTAACAAGTTTCCTTACTGGATTTGTATTTGAATTTGCAAGGGAAACATTACCCATGAGTCTATTTTGGTTCCAAGAACCATGTCCTTAATTTTATGTCCTATTGAATAAATTAAATGAAGAACCCTGAGGATGAGGTTGATAAGGTTTATTACCTTGAGTTTGTTGTCTCTTTAAGGTCACCATCTCATTCCCCATCTTCTGCAATCCAAGATCTAAACCTTATATCTTCTGCATTACATTTTCCATCATCGTTTCAAGTTTACTACTTGAACATGTTGAACTTGATGGAGTGGAAAAAAGAGGATGACTTGAAGTAGTAGTGGGAATAGGAGCCATTGTAGGTTTATGTGTAGGCATATTGGGAAATAAAGGCATTGGAGGCCTTGGAACTGACTTTCCTCCTTGAAATAGACAATTTTCTGCCCTTATAGAAATATCATATGCAGTAGGAAAACTATTTCCACCCGTTGTCTACAAGGTAGTAGAAATATTACTATCAAAATATCTGAGATAACACAAGAATGAATTACCTAGGGAAGGCTTTACTGAAGTAGGTATTATATACCATGTTTTTTGAAATCTATAATTAAAATTAGTCATGAATTCATGGGGTGCTCTCCTAATTGTAGTTAGTTTCTCCAATAGTGATAGGTGATCACACTTGTCTTCAAAATGTTTACAAATCCCTTTGCCTAATTCATCCAAACTATGAATAGAATTATGTGGCGATCCCCTATACCAGTGCAAGGACTTTCCTTTTAGATATGAAGCTAAAAGCCTAACAACAACATTATCTTCAGTAATGCCATGTATATTGTAGACATTTGAAACTTCTTGGATATGTTCTATTGGGGAAATAGAAGTTTCACAAGTGAAGTCTAGTAAAATCTTAAGTGCAACTATTGGTATGTTATTTCTTTGAGCCAAAACAAGAGGAATACAACCATTAAAGGTAGCAAAAACTTGATTTCTATGAACAACCATATGAAATAAAGATTTATTCGATTGAGAAGATGGTATTCTAGGTTGAGACCTATCAACATGAGGAGTAGAAAGAGATCTAGGTGGTGTTTGTGTTTCTTCTAAACTCCTAACTGGTGATAGAGAAATTCTCTTTCTTTTTTTTCTAGAACTTGAAGATGAGAGTTGAACAAACTAAAAATTACCTCTAGAAGATACCCTTGTTTGAATCCTAGGCATGAATATAGAAAATATGGTCTGAGAACCAAAATATAGAGATAGATTTTCCAAGTGTTGGAATGTGAGTCTCTTTAAGGCTGAGATTCTAAGAGCAGCACTAATTTCCCAGCATCAATGTTGAAATCCTTTATTCGACACCATTCAACCAACAGGTCTTCTTGAACAAACTTGAAATTTTGTCCCACCGGGCATGCCAAAAACTATTAAAAAAAAATTTAACCCTTTTTTAGATGATGATTAGTGACCTAAACAACCTTGTGAAACATGGAAAAAATATCTCAATGTGGAACTTCATTAATGAGATTGAATCTCAGGAGAAGGTTGACTTCCTTCACAATCAGGATGCACTAGATTCTAATGACTTAAAGGGGAAAGGGAAGAAGGATTGGATGAAATTGCAAAGGGGTGATGCATCAAATTGAATGTTTTGATTTCCTCATGCCTAAAACTACACTTGAATTCAACAAAATCATACAACTACACTACCCAAATATCTATCAACCTCAATCTAACATGAAGGAAATAAATTGAGTTCAATCCTTCAAAGAATAAAAATATTCACTGAATAGGATTGACCAATAAAGTTTACACAACAAGGAAGACTTCAAATGATGAAATTGTTGGATGTTGCTGAGATTTTGTTCAGACTATGCATATATGTTGGCATTAATTTTTTGTCATTGATGTCAACATACTTCTATTGTTGAAGATAGTGTTCCTAGTCTGATTAGTGAGGTTGAATTTCTTGGTATAGATACTACACAAAAGATCTATAGTTGTGATTGTATAGTTTTGTTCATATATGTGTGTAACTAATGAATGTTAGTTTGTAGAAGTTAGTGTAATGATCTGAGATAGTTGTAACTGATTTACTAGTCTCTGGTATTTTGGTTGTTAGGGAAGAGATGAAGTTTCACTTCTTGGATCGATATGGATCAGTGTTGAAGATTTGTTGGTTTTTAACCTGGTAGTGAGTTTGGGATGTGCATATGTGTCCTCAACTTGAGTGGTTCATGATTTGAATACTGGAAAGATATATTTATTGAGTAACAGAGGTTGAAGATATTGTTTCTAATGAAAAGTGCAGAGATGGATTTATATCTTGAGTTCATGTTGATGTTAAGGTTGTTGAGGTACTTAAAGTTTCTTGTTGATGTTTCTTGATCATTTTCTGATCATGTTGTTGGTTTGCATTTGTTGAAGTGATCGGGTTGCATGATTATGTTGACGGGGGTTTGTGACTGGGTCCACCAACAGGTGTAAGTTGTCACCGGGTACCGGGGTACTGGCCAACTTTGCCTATAAAGGTTGTCTGGAGAAATGAGATTCTTTGAGCCTTCAAGCATGTGAGAGTTGGGTCTCGACGGTGTGGGAGCTTAGTTGGGAGTGTGACTATTTTGTTTGGGGGGATAGTTGGTTATCTTGGCTCGTCTTCTCTGGGGATTTAGGTAAGTGGGGTTTCCTGCAAGCACTCATTAGTTAATAAAATATAATTCAAAAGGTAGGCCAGGGTTAGAAATATTTTATCTACCTATATTCATGCAAATACATTTAAAACATCAACCATGCTCTAATAGGCTACACTAAAATATTGCATACACATAGAACCATCAGTTCATACATATTCAATAGCGAGGGAAAAAGAAGTCATTAATCTACCTAAAACATTAGAGTAGGAGACATAAGAAACATACAACACAAAAGAGTATTAACTCAGAGATCAAGAGACTAACAACGCATTGCGAGAATCCTTCCTTCTTCATTAATGGTTTTCCATCATTACTAGTGAGTACATCAACAATAGCTCCAAGGGAGCGTCTATCTACTGAACTTCTAAGAACTAAGGAGCATTGAGCTCTGTAACTTCTAAAAATGAAAACCTAAAATACTATAGCTATGGACTACAAAATCATAAATTTTTCCGACCCTTGGAATGAGGTTGGACTTGTTATTTATAGACATATTTTCCCTATTTTCCCTAAAATTAACCTAACTTATCTTTACACTCAATCAATAAAATACACTTTTCGGTGGCCGATACTACCTGCACCGCACTACAAAAACCTCAAAAAGAACAGAGGTCTGACATGTCAAAAGAATGAAACAAGAAAGGAGGTATGGAAGAATCAGCCTCAAGAAGAGAGCCAGAGGGAGAATAGAAGAAATCTAATCCCTTGAGGATTGAGGCTACATGCCTCATTAATGAAAAAGTGGCTCACTATCTTTGATGTGTTAGGTGTTTAATGTTGGGGTGGCACCTTGGGAAGATCATCTGACAGAATTGTCACCCAAGATGACATGCCTTGTTGGGGTCACCTACTTCCTGACACCCTTATTAACTATCTGACAATGACCGGTTGGCTCTGGGAAACTAGGATGCGGGTCATCAAACGAATACAAAAATATGGATCGGGAACTTTGGGATTCTGGAGCTTACACTCAAAGAATAATGAATACAAAATATTTTTGGCTGATGAAAATCTTTTGACTTTAGAGGACCTTATTGCTCCTTACTATTTTAAATGCTTCTAAAACTTGGCTTACACCATCTTCATCTATATCCTTGATTTTGTCCCATCGGCCACGGACAACCTCCATCCTCTCTTTGACTTCTCTAGCCCCATCCTAAAATTAACTTACCATCTTCATGGCATCATGTACTCGGATCATCATCTTGGATAATCTTGATAACCTCCCTCTATCAAAGTCCCTGGCAGACTGATACAGGGACTCCATCTGTTCGTCATACTTCCTGAGGACATAGTCCTTCGGGGTACATGTCTCAGTGGTGAAGGGGTCAACTTGTGACAGCCCTACCATAAATTCCTAAAATAGGCCCAAAGGATATTGGGTCATGGTCACCTTCTCTTTTAGGGCCTTAACCAGTTCCTTGCATACCTCAATTTTGAGGCCAAGTCTGGAGTACTGGGCCTAGAGAGAATCATATGATTCATCTCCCAAAATTATCACCTCTGTGAGGGTTTCTTCTCCGGCATTGAAAAATTCATCCAACCTGGCCTTCCATTTTTTGTACTTTTCTAAGTCTTGTTCCCACATGATAGCGGAGGCATTTGCCTGATTGAAGAGAATGTTGATCTAATAGAGATCTGGGAGAGACACCACAAAACATTTCCTTATGGTGGCTATATATTTGGTGACCCATCTGTCCACAGCCTGGGCCTTCTTCTTCATGGCCCTTAAAGAATCTACATCACCCTATACAAGTGGTAATCCAGAGGTAGAAGCTTCCGAGAAGACCTCAGCCAGGGGCTACATAAGTTCCACCAGAAGTGCGAGGAGATTTGCATTGGTCTCCTTTTTCTCCTTCAACTTTTGGCTCTATTTATTGTATCAGGCCTCCACTACCTTGGTGGCCTCCCTTAGTAGGTCCAATTCACCCTGTTTGTCTCTCCTTCCTAATGCCACTTCTTTAATAGTATAATCTTTGGGCCTTACAGCCGTTGCATCTACATCTAGGGGAGGTGTTGCGAAATTCATAGATGTACTTCCTTTTGGACCTGTCTGGAGGGTATGGACCGTCCAAACCTTCTTAGGCTTTTTGGCCACTGCATTTTGGGCCATCATCTTGGCTAGGGAGAGTGGAATGCCTATTGCTACCATCAGGGATTTTATTTTCCTTGATTCCACCAGCCATTGAGGTGGTTGGGGTGGATTTTCTGTTAGGACCTAGACATTGGGATTCCTTTCAGAATCTGGCGGTGCATTCCTGGGATCAACATTGTCATCGGGCTCTTTCTCTTTTCCCTGTTCCTATTCCTTCTATTCTCTGGAGGCCTCATTTTTCTCCACCACATTGGCATCATTCTCCATTATATCTAGGATTTCTCCACCACCGGTATTAATATCACCTATATTCTCAGGGATTTCCCCGTCCTTCTTAGCATCATTCGATACAACATTTATATCTTCGGGGATTCCCCCATCATTTTGTTGTTGTTGTTCTTCGGCCTCATCAGCTTCATCTGTCAAAATATCTTCCTCCATTGGAACATTTTCTGGGGGTGGCTAAGGTATCGGGCCAAGATTTAGAGTCTGGGTCACCGTGATTACCTCACCGAATATGCTCCGGGTCATTTGGTCACCCGGAGTAACCAAAGGCATTTGGAGTGTGATGACTGGGGGTACGGTTGATCCTGTGGGTCTAATTTTCATGATCATCGATTGCTCATCTATAGTTTGCCTTGGTACATCCTTGGTCTCTTAGACTGGTGTTTTCTCTTGCTCATCTTTCTCCTTTCGTGGTTCTTCCCAGACTTCCTTCTCTGTGGAAGCTTTCTGTTCTGGGACCTCCTTTTCAGTGGGGATATCCACTTTTTCTTGAGCAGTGATATCTTCCACCGTGTGATCTATATCCTCATGTAGATTCATGAGTTTATCTACCCCAAAGACATCGTCAAAATCATCATGTGGGGGAGAGGTATCTAAAATGTTCTCAATTTTGGGGGAATCTGAACTAACATCGACTAGGGGCACGTCAGGCATACCGGGGCCCTTGTCTATGCTTCAGGTGGGGTTCACCTTCTACCTCTTCTTCCTTAGTAGTGGGACCCCGGTATCCAAAATACTTGTAGACTCTGCCTCAGTGAAAGTCTCCCTGCTCATCATTGCAGCCAATGACAGGGATCCCATCGGGTGAGTAGATGCTACCAGAGTTGTGAGGAGGCCCTAGGAAAGTTGTGTGCTAATCTTCTGGCTTTCCAACCTCACCGAATCCTTTTTTTTTGTAGCTATGCCATTATGGGGGTCAGGCCCTTAGGAGGTACCTTAGCTAGGGTGTCTTCTTTCTCTTTCCCCTTTCTTGTGTTGGGTCCGGCGGCAGTAGCAGACTTCCAAACAATTGGTCCCTTCCAGGTGCTCTTGGGACACACCCGGGAAAAATACTTGTGACTATTTTAAAGAATGGGGTGACATACCTCTTCAATTGTTAAAACTTCTGGGGTGGCCCAATCCACCAGAGGGAGATCCAACTTATCTAATCCTTGCTCTTTATACAATGGGTCCTCAAGGGGCCCATCATCTAAAAGACCCTTCAGGAAACCCCAAAGCTCAAGTACTTTCAATAGTCCTTTGGACATCCACGAATGTTAGTGGGCCCGGAGATCAAAACTATCTTGGCAATCTGCCCAAAAATCCTCAATATCTACTATATGTGGTAGGGAGGCCCAGGGAAGCACCAAAGCTATCTTTCCTAGAAGATCAAAACTATTTCTGGTGTGGTGGAATTTGACCAACCCCAGACTCTTTAGCTCATTATCTTCCTCCTTTGTTGCGGCTAGACTGCAAGAATAGTTCCTGCAAGAAATTGGGAATGGAACGTTGGTGACCTTATTCAATGTGAAGAGGGCGTGCAGCTCTAGAATCTGTCGACAGAATTCTAAAAGAATGATTCTATCCCCGCAATACTGGGGAAGAAGATAGGGTTTCTTGGAGAATTCGGTCACCCAAATATACGTATGTTGCTGGAATTGAAGAAATTAATTCTCATAGGTGCTCACCAGGTTCATCACCTCTTGCGATAACCGGTATCCAAAATCTTGAGTAAGTGTCAAAATGTTTTGGTAAATGAAGGCATCATTTACCCTGCAAAAATTTGGGAAACTAAGTTCTCACTAGATCTGGGGATAATGATTCCACAGTGTCAACTAGCCTAGCCTGTTCCCAAGAATGCCCATTGCTTGCAATCCCAGAAAATCTGGTCTTTTTTGGGCCAGTGCCCATAGTACATAAGATGTCATGTGGAACTTTGAATTCTAGAGGATGCCTTTCAACTACGAGTCCACATGGTTGGATATGATAGCTTCCCAATTGAAGGTCTCATTGCAGGTGGTGATGTAGTAAATAAATTATTACATCCATGCTGAGAAATCCCAGGTATGGGGTTGTCCAAAGATCTGGCATAGAAATATAATGCCCACCTGAATGGGTTCCTTAAAATCCCCGTGGGGAATCTCCAACTTCATCTTTTCATGGTCCCTTTTCGGGGACTTCAGCCACTAAGAGTTGATATATTTCTAGGAAAGGAGGGAAGCTCCCTCAAACTCCTCTAATTATTTGGCACGGGTGAGAATGACAGATCCCTTGAATTGAGCGATCCCCAGCCTTGAAGTGAAATTTGTTGCGTCTAGATTGACAATAGTCGCTGGATAGTGTAACGGTCGGGGATCAGCGAGCAAAACAGTCTAAGAGGGGGCATTTTAGATCATTGCCAGCTGGAATATCATCTTTGGTTCTTGCACCGAGCAAGGAAAATTTGTGGCCTTAATAATTCTGGAGGTGGCCAAGTGGATAGCCATATTATCTCCGTCGGCCTTCAGTTTGTATATGTCTTGAACTAAGCCCTACATTTCAGCCCAAAGTCTGGGCTTTGTGTCTGTTATTTCTTGCACCTTGGAGTCCACTTTGGACCCTGTGAGAATGCCCTCCCTCGGGTATTTGGAGGTCAATGGAAACTTAGCTAGCATCTTTTTGGCCTTAGTTTTTGTAGCCGCCTAAGTGGAGGTAGTAGGCAACGCCGGGCTATTAGGAGGAGTGATCACCTCAGACATTATGATCAAACTATCCGAAACCTACAAGACTAGAGAACCATCAATACGTGATATAATATAAATAATTTTATGGATTCTAGGGAATTCGTCACCATTTCGAACCTGTCCAAAAAGTGTTAGCATACATCAAAATCTCAGGGTAGTGAAATTAACAAGGGTTAGATTCTGGTAGACACCCGAGGGATCTGGGGCATTAGACTAAGTGATAGAAATGGGATGAAGACCCAGGGGCCTCTCAGCACTCGGAGTCTGGAAGAGTTAGCCATTATCGACGTGACTGATAGGAAGCCATACTTGGCTGGCGAGGGTTGTCATGTGGCCACGTGACAAGCAGCATGATGACATTAATGGTGACAAGTGGGATGACATGGGGGGAGTAAATGCCATATGGGATGTGATTTGAATACCCACTAATGGGAAATTAATTTTTCCATTAAGATGACACAACAGAGGAGAGAGAAATCCACCATGATTCGAACTAGCGAGGTGCCAAGTTCAAACCATGGTGACTACTTCTCTGACGAGCTTGAAAAAGTGGTTAAGACATGATGGAGCATGAAGAGCTTGATAGAACGGAAGGATATATAGGGAATATACACTTAATGTATAGAGGAGCAAAGCATAACAAGGGCTGAAGCACAACTCATTGGCCAATCGCAAGATAAATGACATATATACACTATTTACACAAACTTACACGATGTACAAAATATACAGAGACCTTTAAAGCTACTCTATGATAATATACAACTTTAAACACTAAATTAAAACTACACAGAGGGTGTACAACCCTCTGGCAGAGCCAACCCACAAATAGGAGGCGACAAAAAAGAAGAACCAAAGGCAGGAACGAAAGCAAAATGAAAGAAAACAAAACAAATAAGACAAACAAAAATAGCAAACCAGGAACCAAAGAGAGAAGAGTTGAAGTTCTACCTGGGAACACGGGGGAAGCAAGAGGGATGAGCACAAGAAGCGCTCTGCAACAAGTTCCCCTTTGAATTACCATGCACCAGCATCGCAAATCACTGCTTAATTATCCACTAAGCACAGGAGAAAAACATTGTTTAATCACCTTAAAATTTCTCTGAGTGCTCTAAGTGTTTTAATAATAGTAAATGTGAAAATGAAGGGTGACTTCTATTTATACTTCTAGGGTAAAAATGTGTTGCACTCTTTCTACAAACCTCGGGACAAGCAAACCTCTAGACTCTGGGCCTGGGGTTTCCACGCAACCATACCTTCTCGCAAAAGAAGACATGATGGCAAAGAATCCCAGAGTTCAGAATCCATCTCTCAAAATAACAAACAAACTCTAGGACCGAGTCCCAAAGACACAAGAAGACAAAATAAAAAAGGAAAGGCAACTCTTGCGGAAGCAAAGCCAGAAGGGAAAAAAAAGAAAAATGAGAAACCAAAGAAAAGAGATAAAGTGAAAAAGGGGGACCCAACATCTTGCCTACAAAATGTAGGGACAGGTATGCAGGGCATAAAAAATGGTGACTATCTAGGATGTATTCCTTAGCGCATTCAAGAATTAAGAATCTCTAGTTAGCAAAACTGGAATAAATCTTTACCTAGAGCATTTTGTGTGCAAAGTGCGAGGTGTTTGAGAAAATCCAGTCCATCAACGATTCAATCTTTTAGTCTTTCTTCAGTTGTGAAGTGTGTGCTTTGAAATAAAACCAAGCTAATGACCTCCAGGAGAAGCAGAGAGGAGGCACTAAGAAAATCATCATATCTTGCATGTTTCCCCTGGATACCATAATTCTCCATTCTTCAGTTCTTTTTATTCTTTTTCTTTTCTGGATGGGAAGGCTATACTTCTTTCATCGTAAGCCTTAAGCTTATCTAATTTTAATGATGGTACTTCTTTCACCTTGCCACCCTCCTTTAAATTACCAAATAGGAGAGAAAGTTTCAGACCCAGGACATTTTAATGATTCTCAGACTTGGTTAATCCGCCAGTACAGACAATCTTCCCTCAAGGTGTCTGATTACTTTCTTCTTAGATTTTCTATTAACTGACATCCAGACCATCAAGATGTGAACCTGATGAAGATTAACCACAACCCATTTTACCATACTTACAAAACAACTCTGGAGTGCAGACAAATTCCACCATGCTAACAATAGATTCCAAATTACCCATAATACATAAGGCACCATTCCAAACACTAGATTTTATGCAAGGCATACCGGTCTACAAAATGAAGGCAACCAGCTAGGAACCCAGAAAACAAAAAGAAACCAGAAACAAATGAAAACACCAAGAAAAGGCGACCCTGAAGGGTAGCCAGCAAGAACTATTTACAAGGAAAAGGTACTCCAGACGGAACACCAGGAGAGGTATTTACAAGCAAGGAATATACATATAGTACAACTTTGGACAAACTCACCACCTACCTTATTCAAAGTAATGCTTGAGAAACTGCCCATTGACAAGAAATGGGATGGCTTCTCCATTCATAGTGTTGAGGCAATAAGTATTTTTCACATAGATCTCAGATATCAAATATGATCCAAACCAGAGCCGTTGAAACTTAGTATGCTTTCCCTTCTTTTCCCGGGCCTTGTCCCACAAGAGAACCAAGTCTGAAATATGAAAAGCCATATACTGGGCTCTTCGTTCAAACCATCATTTAACTACCGCTTGAATGCACAAAATTTTCAAGGGTTGTGTCTCTTTGTTCTTCCATTTGCACCAATTTCAAAAGTCAAACTTCCACGATATTGTCCTGGTTGTTGAATTCCTGCATGAATTGTAAAACTGGGATCTATAAGGTGATGGGGAATACTGGATTCTGGCCATAAACCAAATGGAATGGGGATGTCCCCAGGGCTGCCTTTATGTAGATGCAATCCACCCAAAGAGTGAATCTAAGCTTTTGGTGCCAGTCCAGGGGGTTCTGTTCTAACAAATGTTTGATCACCTCAACTAAATTTTTATTGGTTGATTCAGCAACACCATTTCCCTGGAGGTAATAGTTTCTACATAACTTCAGGGTGACCTTCCTATCATAGGTCCATTCAAGTAATTGTGCTAAAGAAAATGTCAGACCATTGTCACATACTATAGCAAAGGGAATTCCAAATCTTGTGACGATATTTTCTTTCAGAAATTTGATAACTACGTCTGCCCTATTATTTTTACAAGGAATCACTTCAAACCACCGGGTGCAGTAATCGGTAGCAGTCAAGATGCAGTGGTTGACAGATGATTTGGGGTTGATTTCCCTGATAAATTCAAATGCCCATTGGGAGAAGGGTCTAGCTTCAAAGACTAACTGCAAAGGCATAGCCGGGTTCCGATCATGATGTGTCTTTGTTTGGAAAGTATGGCATCTCCTAACATGAGTGTAGACATCTTTGAAGATATAAGGCCAATAGTATCTAGCTCAAAGGATCTGATCGGCAGTGGTGTCAGCTGATCCATGCCTAGTTCCAAACTGCCCGTGAAATTCTTCAATCATTTTCATAGATTGGTCCCTATCTATGCATCAGAGGTACACCCCTTCATAGTTCCTGTGAAACAGCGTTCCATTTTTTATCATGAAGTGCACGCTTTTCAGCCATAGGGTGCAACGTTTGTTTGGGGGTAGCCCCTCCAAGCATCTGTTGTTCAACAATAAGTATACCAGGTCGGTATCCCAAGGATCTTGAGTGATGGACTCCAATGTGTATGTCTCGCATTCGATGTTGAGAGTCTCTTCTACCATCACTCTACATAGTCCTTATGATGACATGTAACTAATTAAATGATTGATAATGTTAAGTTGAAGATAATGCAAGGCATTAAATCAGTTAATGGTTTGTATTTTCATTAATATCAACTTGATATCATCTGTACGGTCATGTACATAATGCCAAAGACTTCAGAGAATCAATGGAACAAAGGTTATCCTTTCAGCAATGCATAAAAGTCAAGTATTGATCACTAAGTGATAGATAACACTGATGGAGTGCACACCATTGGTAAAGGAAAAGAAAAAAATTCACAGTGATACCCGATGAGCAGAAGACAGTGTTTCCCAATGAAGAAAACCAAAAGATGTCTGACGAGCTGAAAACAGAGTTGCCCGACGAGTAAAAATCAATGATGCTCAACAGACAGAGATCCCAAAGCTAATTGGAGTCACACTGACGGAACTGGCAGTTGTAACCGATGACTAACTGAAGAGTTGACCGACGGAACAAAGAGTTTAGAAAATGACAAAATAGCTAGTTGGCAAGAGCTAAAGATAGACTTAACTGGTTGTTTTCTTTATTTTATTTGACCAGAGTTAAGTAATTGATTTAAAGATGATATATACAGTTGGCATGAAGATAACTATAAGAAAAATTGGGATTTATGCTTTAAATCAAATCGGCTGGATTAGTTTTTACACCAAGAATCAAGAATCAAGAAACAGTGAATATCATGTCTATATAAGAGACAAGCTTAATTCATTTTCGTATCACATGAAAGGGGGATTAAGGGGAGTGAATAGAAAGAGGATGCTAAAGAGAAACTAATGAAGAATAACTTCATGCAGTACTGATCAATCAAGCTGAAGGAGAGCTAAGGAATTCTACAGACACCGATGAATAGTAAGCACAGCATCACAGAGCATAAAGTATGGAGCACATAAGAATTGATTTGATACATTGATCAAAGAGGTAATGTACTTAAATAGATCTAAAAATCTGCAATTCAAGTTGCATTAGAAACAAGTCATTTTATTTCATTTTAACCATTGAAGCATCAAGTCTCTTAATAGAGCGGGACTTAACAGTCTTCTATATATTGAGGTACATCCCAAGGAGTACCAAAAAGGTTGATTCATAAAAGTAGCATTAGATATGCCCGATGCCTATTGACATTCTAAGAGAGAGGCTGATTCAAGGATGGCAGCATTAGATGCCCGATACTAAGTGACAACCTATATGTGTAAAATCCTCTAACAAGGTCACACCTAACAATGTGTTTAAAACCTTTAATAGGGTTGGCTCCTAACAGGGCTCACTTCAGAAGAGTGAAAATTTGGGGTACCAGTCCCAGTGGTTTTTTCTCTTAACAGGGTTTCCATGTTAAAATCCATGTGTTATATGTGTGTATGATATATTTCTTTAATATTTGATATCTTACATAATTCATTCTAGATTTATCGGTATACTCTGCATATTTACTGTATTTTGGTAAATGGATAACTGCTTATCGGTAAACATTAAGAAGAAGGTTTAACAGAGCAATCTGACAAGTAGTAAGTTGATATAAGTTGTTCAAGGTATTCATCTTTTAGGACAAACATAACTTGAGAAATAATTAGTGGTTATAAGAGTTGAAGGGTTGATTTAAGGATTAATTTGAGGCCACTGATTCACCCCC